>KV425955.1:0-60516 GCA_001632375.1 Exidia glandulosa HHB12029
CCTCCCAATCGCCCGTCCTAGACTCCCTGCGCCGTCTCGTAGTCTTCGCCTTCCTTCTCGGAATCGTCACACTCTTCCACATCGTCCACCCCATGCTCTTCCTCCAAAGCCTCGCCATCATCATTACTATACTCGTCCTCTGAGCCTCCACTCTCGGTGTCGTACTCGGAATAATCTCCTCTGCCGTCGGTTTGGTAGATCGTCACCAGGGAGCCGTCCCAAGCGCCGAAGTCACCAGGCACTCCCGCTGCCCACGCAATCTTTGCCGAAAGCGGGCATCCAGCTGGTAGAGTGATAGCGAAATACTCGTGTCGTAGGTGTCTGTCTTCATAGGTGCAAATGTCAACTGCTACCGTGCAGTCAGGAGATTGTTAGGTTCCATCGAAACGGCTTGATCACTCGCGCACCACCTAGACAGTCTCGATCGCCGTATCGCCAGAAGTCGACGCGTACACGAAATGCTGTGGTGGCATCTCCTAGGAGCACGCCTTGCAAAAAATTGACTGTGGGACCAGGTGCCCACATCTGGAAGCAGCGCCGTGCTCTGGCAATCATCTCGTGCGAGAGCGAAAGGTTGCCAGAAATAATGGGAAACACACTCTCGTTGTACCTCACGAGAAGCTGCTCTTGTCGAATGATGTCCCATACTTGCTGAAGAGAGTCGGTGTCATTGCCATCGCGGAGTTGTTGCGTTATCGTAGATTGAAGATGGGAATTGTGGACTTGGTCGACAACACCGGTTTCATCGATCCACTGAGAAGCAAAGTAGATAAGGATCTGTCTAATTAGTTCACGTGAAGCCGCATGTATGTGTGTACTCACCTTGCTACAAACATCCAAGGATTGAACCAACCGCTGCTCAGAATCAGTGCGGCCAATGTCGTCGAATAAACCAATGTGCGGCTCTCCGTACTCATCAACAAGCACTTCTCGGCCGATCCACGTGAGACGGTGAATATCGGTCAAATGGAATGACGCATCCTGGGTGGAATGAGCTTGCCAATTTCACAAGCAGCCGGTTGGAAGCACCAAAATCTTATATGCCTGCAGCCAAATAAGTCAAGCTGCACGTGTCGCCATAAAGATCGCACCAGTCTGATACGCTCCGCCGAATGTTCTACATCGCCTTTGGTGGCGATCATGTTGCGTACATAGTCGCCCAGAGGGCACGTTCCTTGCCAAGAATGTCTGTGAATGACCATTTGGCAGTTCATATATGCTCACCTGATCTGAATACTGCTGCTGGACCCTGAATGTGTCGACCATAAAGCTGTACGACGTGAGGATGCGAGCCGACAATGGTACTTCGCGTAGCTTGAACACCGCTGACTACTTAGGTAGATGTAGATCCACTCACGATACTTTCTTGACGTTTTCTAAGTACTCGTGATACGGAGTGCGTCGCCATTGAGCGACCTCGGCAACAACGCCGTCGTTCCGCTTCGCATCTGAAGAAGGATCGAGATACCGAATGACCATAAGTTGGCCGTCGACCCGAGCCGATGCCCATACGACTGTGCCTTCATCCGTTTCGCACCGCTCGATAATATTGCCCTTACGAATATCGCAATCGCGCAAGACTCGAAACTTGTGAATGTATTTAGCATGCGGAGGACAACCTGCGAGACGCGTACCTGGCCGTCATATCGCATGTCTGCTGCCACCGCACGCGCCGTAGCGTCGGCGATGCATGCAGTCTTGTCGACCACGAGGCTCAGGTGTATTCCCGTAAGGAGCTGTGCGGAATTCAGCGAGAGGGCATGACATGACGGGATAGGAACGCGCCTCGAAAAGTTGTATCTCCTGGTCAAGTTTCACAACGAGCGTCTCGGCGCGGTTTGGCTTCGTAACGACGTTGTGCCATACTCGGGCCAGCGCGTTGCTTTTGCCTCCGGCCGTGACGTCCACGAGCGCTTCGATCTTGAGAAAGACGCTATCAAGCCATGGTTAGCAGCCGTGCGATACGCAATGAGTCGCACGTACGAGTACAAACGCTCCAGGCGTCGCTGCAGCGAAGCGTCGAGGATGCGACCGGCAACGGCGATGTCAATCTGCGTTGCGTAGATGTCCGCTTTCTCGACCAGCGTGTACATTGCTTCTCGCTTCTTCTGGATTTTCTGGAGCGTACATGTCAGAGTGCGGAACCACGATCAGAGGCGATAATGACTGTACCTCTGCGACCGCTGAGATGTGCGCCGCAGAATTGAGGATCTGCTTCGCGATAGGCACTGCGTCTGCAGCTGCCCCCGCGACGTTGAGTGTCACTGTGGCAACAGATAAGCCGGTAGCGATAACGCCGGAGGGCTGACGGCGTGCAACGACTGCCATAGCAAGAGGGATAGTGGGAGGGGCAGAGATAGGAAGGAGCGGACCACACAATGGCATTTATGAGGGAACAGTGCAAGCGGACAGCTTTGAGAAACCCGTACAGCGACCGATGGTTGTTGACAGGGTCAACGCAGCCGGTACGGGTTTGTACAACAGCGCCCATCCTAGACCCTGCCAGTGCACTGCGCCGAGAACCGTTGGGGTCTGTACTGGGCGGGCGGGAACGTCAAGCGTCGATGCCGTGGTGGAGGGCCCGAGTGATCTCAGTCTGCAGCACCCATAAATGATCGCGAAACCATGTTATCCGCCGCAAGTCGCGGACATGAAGCAAGGCGGATCTGCCACATCATAGTACGCACCTGTGGGGCAGACTTAGCGTGATCGTACGATGACGTGTTTGTCGACGGCGAGAATTGGCCGAGTCTTTGTGGCACATCCGCTGCAGCGCACATATCGGGAATGCAGCCGATTCAAAGCGTGGCAGAAGCGGTGGACGCACAATAGCGGTCACGGAAATCAATAGAGTTCAAGGTGACCGATGTTGTGTATGAAAAGTGTACGAGAGCAAGGGGAGTAGGCTCGGCGCAAGCCCCTCCGGTAGATGCGGAGGACGGAAGGCAAGATGCGCATTTTGCCGGCGGAGTTAGCGGTGCTCAAGGAGGGAAATACTACAGTATAACGAGCGTGGTAAGATATTAGTCGGAGCTGTAACTACATGGTAATACGCAAAGAAATGGGCAATGATTCAGATAGGTCGTGGCGACGCACAGCGTCTTCGGAATCTGCGTCAGGTCATTCGAAGCAGTAAGGAAGTCGCCAAGAAGGGAGCCACTGTCAGAAGGAGTACCCCATCGCCATAAAGCACGGCGCCAAGACGCGATACCGCTCACATGCCCTCTTCGCCACCTTCTTCCCAGCGCGCTTCCGCACGAGATCCGGCTCGTACAGATGATGCTTCCCTTCCAACCAAATGATATCCTCTGCATCGACCGTTGTTCCACTGGAGGCGGCCGCGTGGATCTTGTCGACGAGGAAGTTTGTGCCGCTGAGGAAGGGGACGGTGGGAAGGGGATGGAAGAAGTGGATGTCGCCAGAGAGGAAGAGGTCGTTGTTGCCTCTGCGGTTGACGGATGAATTAGTGCTGCAATATGACGAAGAGCGCACGGATGCGTACCGCATGAACACGCGAACGATGACCCCGCTCGGCCGATGTACAACCTCAAACCCCTTCTCCTTCTCGGAGCTGAAGTCTAGATCCCACTCCGCCTGATCCTTGGCGAACAACATCCTCACCGCCTTCAACCCAAATAACAGACCAGCCTTACGAACTTCAACGTCTACACCTTTCACGATCGGCTTTGTGCGACCCATAAGAAGGAGTTGAAAGTCGCCGAGGAAGACGTGTTCGAGGTACCAAAAGTCGAGTAAGGCGTGCGTCGCGAGAGCAGCAGTCGTAAGGTCGTGAAGAGTAGGTGAGTTCGAGACAGTGGAAGCGAGGGTGACGGATGAATGAGTGGAACTGGACTCGGAGGACGTGTCGGACATGTTGAATAGTCGATGGCAGATAGTGAGTAGGAGATAGCGAAGAATGGACGATAGAATACGATAGAGTATAGGAGACAGGGGAAGTGGAGGAACGATCGAAACTACGCGTCCTTTATGTACAATTCCGGCTCAACCACCCCGACGCGCCGGACCACGCACGCATTGAGAGTCCGCCACAGAACACGCGTGTGCGCCACCTGATCCAAACCACGCACAAAAGAGAAGCGGACAGGCCGGCGTCTGGGTTTTCATTGTCGCACATCACCTACATCCAACGGCAGACTTAGAGATCCTCGCCCGCCAACCACCGATCGAGCATCGCGAGCGCCTGCACCGGTTTATCGTACGGTACCATATGTCCCGCAGCTACGCCACATAAAAGCAGACATCAGCGTCGTCTTCCTACACGGACAGAGACAGACGAATGGGAGCGTACCTTCGACAGTCGCATACGTCAAAGCCCCCTCCTTCTTTGTCAGACCCGCCCGTTCCCCATCGACTTTCCACTCGCGTAATTGCGACGACGCGAAAGAAGTGTGACCTGGCCACTCGAGCGCGGTCGTCCACGCCAGGTTGCCGACCCAGTTGCAGATCCAGTCGTACGTTCCTACAGCACGGAGAAGGCGTCAGCCGAGCCCCTCCCCTTCATCGCAACCCCTCCAGCGAGGAGCAGAACGGAAAGAGGGAAGGAGAAAAAGAGAGTAACGACTCACCGACGTAAACCAAAACCCTCACGCCCCTTTGCAACAGCTCTGCAACGTACGGCGCGCTGCCCTTGAGGCTATCTTGCTGCAAGCCGAATGCCATCCCGACTTCACGAGAGCAAGACGTAAAGTTCCCGATGTGAGGTGGGATGCCGAGCGTTGAGCGTGTGGACGGTTTGTCGAGGAATGTCGTAATGTGCCTGTGTGGAGCGTGAGTAGGGAGGAGGTGACTGAGAAAAGGAGAGAGACAGAACGGGTAAAAGCTGGTTGGGGCAGGATCCTAGGACGGGATAGTGATGAACAAGAGACGCACTTAGTCAATGGATAACACAGCGTCTCCGAAAGCGGGCCGTCGCACGCGCGCGAGATGTCGTATGGGTTCCGGTCTGCAATCGTCCGAGCGTCAGCGAGGACCTTGAGAGGAGCGAGGGACAATTCGTGCGAACGGCGACACCACACGCGAGTGAGGGCATGAGACGACACGCATCCTACAGTCGCTCACTCCCCCCAGATACTCAGTACAACTCACCAGTAGCAAAGAACTGCGACTGGATCTCCTCGCTGCAGAAATTGACAGCGGCACCGCAGCCCATGGCGTCGTACGAATCGATGCAAGCTTCTGTTGCCCATTTCTTGCACCGCGGGAGCTGCGCGGGCGTCAGCGAGCTTCGGGGAAGCGAGTGTTACAGTTTCATGGGGATGAAGAAGGTGTAACGAGGGACGAAGGGAAAGGCAGCGAACACGGAACGGGGAGGATGTGGGTTGAACGAGGACAGATAAATTGAACAGGTGGGGAGGGAGGGAGAGGGCCAGCGACGTGGGAGCCGGGACGGAAACGGGACGGGACGAATGGTGCAAGGCTCGCGAATAGAGGCGAAGAAATGTATGGCGGGAAGGGAGCACGAGGAGGATACTTAACGGCCAGAAAGACGTAGATGGGCGTTGGCGGAGGAAGAGACGAAAGCAGATCTCGAGCGACGTACAGCAGCGCGCATCCTTACGCAAGCTTCAATCGGCAAAATCGGGTCAACACTCGCGTTGGTGCACATCATGTCGTAGTACGAATAGGTCATCCTATACGTTCGAGCGCCAGCGAGGAAGGAGGTTGTCAGAGTGTACGGGAAGGGCGGAAAGGAAGGCAACACACGTATAGGCGTCTGTGAGCCCGTTCCCGATGAGGACGCTCTTGAGGTTAATGGGCGTGCGGCCCTCAGCGACGGCTTTCGCGTTCGCGTCGTAGACTGCGCTGGCGAAGACGGGGAGGTAGCGGCCCTACATACTGGCGCGTCAGCACAGAGTACTGCACGTATCTGTCGCTCGCACTCACCCCATAGCTCTCGCCGCTCATATGGAACTCCCTTCCCTCAAAGCTCTTGAACGTCTCGAAGAAGACACCCACGAACGCCGCGACGTCCACGGCAGCTTCTTCGGTGTTGTGTACAGCCTCGCCGTGGTCGGCGTAGGAGAAACCGACGCCGATGGGTTCGTCGAGGAAGAACAGGTTAGTGCGGGTGTTCCAGCTGTACGGGTTGTGTGTCGGTCCGTCGGCGGTGTGGATGTTGCATGGGCCTTGTGTGCAGGTAAGTAGAAGAAGTGGGAGGAGAACCGAAGACGCACCGAGTTCCATGAATGCGCCTATAGCGCTCGAGCAACCCGGGCCGCCTGCGTACAGTGAGTAACATTAAGACCAGCAAGGATGAAAAAGATTGTTTTTGTCAGAAGCAAGGGACGTAGTAGAGTGTCAACGTGAAGTAGGATGAGTGAAGCTGTGGGAGAGCATCAGGGGGACTCAGCTTCGAAGACTGACCATTGATCCACATAAGAACGGGATCCTTGTCGGGCTCGCTTCTGCTTTCGAAGAAGTAGAAGAACAGGTGCCGCGCCTCGATGTCGATGTATCCAGCGTACGACCTGCGCAGTAGTGAGCCTCAGCGAACTCTTTCAGACGATTATAGCCAGCTGCCACCCGCACGTAGCATTCCCTTCGCAGAAAGTCTTTTCAAGTTTCTTGATCCTAACGCTATGGCGCGGGAATGCTGGATGACGGAGCGTCGTAAAGCTGTCGCTGGACAGCGCATGCAAGTCTTGTTCAGGCGCATCGAACGTCAGGGGAACTTGTTGCTGGAGTTGGGCCGCGACGCCGACGAGGGCGAGCGCGCCGGTGAGTAGACGCATGGCTTGTTGGTTGGGTGCGCGTGCGCGGTTGGACGCTATCAGGCAGACGGGATATATGGACAGATGAGAAAGGGATTGCCGGCTGCGGAGCGGAGTCACGAATCGCGTGCCGCGTCCCGAAGCCGGCAGCCGAAGTGTCGGCAATCCCGACCAGTGAGAAGTCGCTTGAATATTGAGACACGAAGGGACACTCTAAATCAGTACAAGAACGATATAATCGCCGTCGGCAGAGCTGGATGAGGCAGTTTACGGCACCTCAGGCAACGCGAGCGATGGGACCCAGTGGGTCTATCGTTTTGCGTTCGGCTGGAAAGGGAGGGTGTGTACATAGAACACATACTACAGGACCCTGCGGTACGCGGAGAATACGGATTATCCTACGTCCCTGACGCTGATCACCAGGCACGACACCGCGTCGCTACTGATCGCTAGAAACCTGACTAGGTACAGTCTAGGTACACATATATGCCCAAAACACTCGGCTCACAATCATAGAGAAAGGAGGAACTACATCAAGTCTAGAAGGTTCCGAGTCAAGAAGTAGAGCTCGGGTTCTACTGTCTACTTCTATCCTTCCTCGGCTACCTCCAAGTTCGCTTCCCCTTCATCTGCCGTCTCGTAGTCCTCTTTCTGCTCCACCGGGGCGCCACAGTTGTCACGCTCGCCTTGATCTGTATCAGCACCATTGCACATCCGGACATTGTTCTCATCCTCCGTATGCGCACCTTCGCCCCTCATTCCCGTATAAATGTACAGAATATAGCCGTCCCAGGAGTTTTCAAAGTCGTCGGGTAATCCTACAGCCCGAGCAAAGTCTGCCAAATGCGGGCATCCGGCCGGTATATCGATATCGAACTGATCCCATTGTACGTGGCTGTCGGTATGTGTGTAAGCTTCAACTAATCCCATATAGTCAGGATCGTGTCGAATTGCACCAAGCCTGATTTATCACTCGCGCACCTCCTATTATGTACGTATCGCCATCTGAACGCCAGATGGAGATCGACATCCGAGACGATATGTTACCTCCTCCTGCGATCACGTGCCGTACGAAACAGACTCCGCAGTGCCGATCTGCTGCCTCCGCCGCCTTCATCTTTGTCTCCAAGTATGACCGCCCTCGTGCAATCAATTCTTGTGAGAGCGAAAGGTTCCCAGACAGAGCGGGAAACACAATCTTGTTGTACTTCACGCGACACCGCTCTTGTCGAATGGCATCCCAAACTAGCTGCAGACGGTCGATGTCATCTCCATTGTCGAGCTGTTCCATTATTATGCCGTGCAGGCGGGAGTTGTGGATGTATTCAACAACCCCTGTATCCTCGTAACACAGACAATCGATCCGGATGAAAATCTGACCATTGGGTTCAGAGGTCCGGCCACACATATGGCGCACTCACCTTCCAGCAGAGGGACAAAACGGCGCCACGGGGCAGCTGCACAGAACCGGCTTGAACGATGTCGTCGAAAAGTCCGATGCGCGGTTCCCCGTTCGCATCAACGACCGCCCTATCACTAATCCATTGGAGGCCATAAGCATCTTCCAAGTGGGCTGACGCATCCTAAATCTGATGAGAACCGGCAGTTAAGCCATCAGCCAACTGAAAGCACCAGCAGCTTAAATGCCTGCACCTGCGTGAGCTGCGTTCACCGTGTCACGATAAAAACCGCACCATCCTGAGCATATTCGCTGCTACGTGCTCTCCGCGGCCTTCATCGTCAACCATGGTGTCTATTCGATCATATAACATGTGTGTTCCTTTCAAACAAAATATGAGAATGGCTCTCGACCGTGACGGTTGCTATTCGCTTACCTGATCTGAATACAACTTCAGGACCCTGAACGTGACGCCCATAGAGTTGTACAATGTGAGGGTGAGAGCCGCAGACCGTCCTGCATGTCGTTTCATTGATTGTGGGTTACGTCTTCAGATGCAGACCCACTCACGACACCTTCTTGACGTTTTCGAGATATTCCTGATACGGTGCCCGTCCCCAGGTGACGACCCCATAAGCATCGCTGCAGTCCCTCTTGAAGATCGACGAAGAATCGAGAAAGCGGATGACCATGAGTTGGCCGTCAACCCGAGCGGATGCCCATACAACTGTGCCTTGCTCCGTCTCGCACCGCTCGATGATATCGCGCTTATCTATGTCACAGTCGCGCAAGATACGAATCTGGTAGGGGAATATGCTATCAGGATGTAGTCGAACGGTCCGGGACTGACGAACCTGGCCGTCGTATCTGGCGTCCGCTGCAACCGCGCGCGCCGTGTTGTCGACTACCAGGCTCAGCTGTATTCCCGTGAGGAGCTGTGCGGATTGAGCGGACGGGTATGACACGACGGGATATGAACGCGCCTGGAAAAGTTGTATCTCCCGCTCAAGTTCCACAACGAGTGTCTCGGCGCGGTTTGGCTTCGAGACGACATTTTGCCAAACTCGGACCAACGCGTTGTTCTTGCTGCCGGCCGTGACGTCCACGAGCGCTTCGATCTTGAGAAAGACACTGTCAAGGCATGGTGAGGAGCTGTGTGATGCTGCACGAATGAAACTCACGAGTACAAGCGCTCAAGCCGTCGCTGCAGCGACGCATCGAGAACGCGCCCGGCGACGGCGGTGTCGATCTGCGTTGCGTAGATATCCGCTTTCTCGACCAGCGTGTACATGGCTTCTCGCTTCTTCTGGATTTTCTGGTACCTCTATGTCAGAAAGCGAAAAGGAGGGCAAACGAGAGGGACATTACCTCGGCGACCGCTGAGATGTGCGCTGCAGAATTCAGGATCTGCTTCGCGATAGGCACGGCGTCTGTAGCTGCGCCAGCGACGTTGAGCGCTACTGTAGCAGCAGCTAGGCCGGTAGAGACGAGGGAGGAGGGATGACGGCGTGCAACTACAGTCATGGGTAAAGGCATAGTGGGAGGAGCGGCGATTGGAAGGAAAGTAGCCTTTATGAGAGCGCCCCGCAGCCTCGAGGCCACGTGGACAGCCTCGACAAATCCGTACAGAAACCGAGAACCGCGGTACCTGTACGGGATTGTAAAGCAACGCCCAGTCCCCTTCGCAAGCCCTTTACCGCGCTGAGAAGCGTTGGGATTCGTACTGGGCGTACCGGGATGGTAAGCATCGATGCGTTGGGCACCGGCCCGATTCGTCACAGAATGCCGCGGTTGTAAGCATAAGCTAAGCGGTGGCCCTGGCGAATCGGGAGCAATTCGCATTCCCGGTCAGAGTCCGAAGCAAGGCGAAACGGCCACAGTACGAGGGCGATGGCGAGAATTGGCCGACTACGTATTTGTCTTGACAGTATGCGAAACATTGCAGCCGCGGGAATGTGTGTCGGTTCCAAGGTACACCTCGGCATAGTCTGGCAGGTCGTATATGGTGATACGGCACAAGTAAAGGCATGCCTTACCTCGACGGCCCGACAGAAAGTTCTCCGTGCATTTTACGAGACATGCGTCCAGGCGTTGCCAGAAAGGTGCCAGTTGGGCGTTCATGTTGACGGCTTCTACTATTCATACTTGAGACTAGGTCGCGTATAGAGCAACCTGATGTCGATCAAGGAGAAGGAGAGCAAGGTGCGCAAGTTGCCGGTCCAGACGGCCCTTGCAGCGATGTTTCTGCTCCGCCCCACTAGGCATCACAATGGTGCCGCACCAGCGACGAAAAGCTATGAGACCAGAGTTTGACGAGATTTCGGGACACCAAAACGAAAGTGAGTGTAGAATCACCGAGACGCAGAAAGCCAAAGGGACTGAGTCTAGTCTACATGATGATGAGCAAGCAGTTCCGTACACTATGCAGAAAGACGGGGTGCGAGTAGAGTAAGAGAGGGTGGCGGAATGTAAGTGTGGGTAGGCGATGCGGGATGTGGGGAGGGTTACAGCAAGAAAACAACCAATGATGAAAAGCACAGCGACGACAGCGTCAGTGAACACACGGCTCCTCCTCCGGGATCCTTCGCGGATTATCGCGACTCCGACTCCATCTCCGTCCGACTCGAAGGCCTCAAGTGCGCATAATGGCTCTCCCACGAATACTGCGTTACAGAGTGCGCAACGGCCGGCACCTCCTCGTCCATCCGACTCTCCAGAACTCGATTCCTATCCTCGACAGTTGCGTCCACCGTCCTCCTCGGCTCGTCGGACCCTCGCTGAGGCGCGGCTTGGAACCGCGTGGACACGGCAGCCGTAAGCTCGATGCTCGGAATGTCGATCGCCGGTTGTGGTCGATCTTCGAGTTTCTTGTGTAGCGCGAGGAGCATGCGGGACGAGGCGAGGGAGGAGACTGCTACTGTGAACCTACAGCGAAGCGCAGGGTCAGCACCAGGGAAATATCTACTGGTGGATGAGAAGGAGGCGATTGTGAAGCCCAGCAAATGACGAGCAAGCGCCATATGAACGTGCGCCGGGGAATGACCCAAATCACGACACGGAAAACGACGGGAAGAACGCCGCGCAGGGAGGGAGAGGAAGGACTGGAGCAGGCTCGCAGAACAGAAGCCATATCCTCGCTGTGGCGGACGCGGTGTCTGGGTAGGACTCGGAACTGCACTGCGCGCGAGGAGTAGAAGGAGATAGGAGGGACAGCAGCGACCAAGGGAGCAAGTAGAAGGCGTGACGGAGGAAGCTGCAAAGGAAGATGCGCCATGGCACGTGAGGAAAGGAGTGAGGGGGGGGATGAGGGGTAGAACCGAAGCCCAGGGCTGGGGGAGAAGGACGAATCGCGAAGTAGAAGGAAAGACGACAGATGAACGCGGCCGCTCACCCAGTAGGCGCCAACACGCGAGCCCACTACGTCCCGTCTTTTGCATCAGCCTCTACATCACCAGCACCGTGACTCCCACTCACCGACGTGAACGATACCACGACAGCAAACGCCAACGAAGCCGTAATAACAGCAAAGTACCCAATACCCGCGTTGAGGAGGTGCGTTGTGAGCGGCATAGCGCGCGAGGGTGACTGGAAGCCAAGGCGGGAGCGCCAGGCGCAGATACCGAGTGTTGTCAGGGAGAAGATGAATGCTGGCGGGGACGGATGTCAGTATATGTATACGTTGTACAGCCGCGGTTGAAGAGCGAGTGATATGGTGAAGAGGGAGCAACCGCGACTGGGCATGGTCCATAGAGAGTGTGTTCGAATTACGAGTACCCCGAACGGAGACGAGTGTTGCGTGCGGATCGGGAAGAAAGCCTCAGAAGATGCAGGGAGGAGAATACGCTGGATCGCGGGCGTATGAATGCGAGGGGAAGAGCGTGGACGGGATGACGGGTTAGGGTGAAAGGGACGATGTGGAGGAATTCCGGGCTTGCGCGGGCGAGAGGACGACGCACCGTCAAACATGAAGTCGACGACGAACGCCGCCCAGTAACTTTTGGGCGGGATAGCGAAGCAACCAGGAAGTATCGGAGCTACAGAGTTCAGTACCGAATTCGACGTTAGCAAAGGAACCGGTGAGATTGGCGACAGGGGTAGCGCGGACAGACGACGTACGAAGTCCAGGGAACGCTCTGATCCCGTGCTAGATCCAACAGTCAGCGCTGAGTGGGCGGGATGCCGGGGATTGTGTTGTACGCACCCGCCAAGTGACGACCACGACCGTTACTGAGAGGAGGATGTAGAGAACCACCGAGGTGTATAATGTTCGTTTGATCGTGCGATGGTGCTCAAAGAGCGCTCGGACGCGGAGGACCATCGCAACTGTCGGTGTGAGGATACGAGTTAGAGACGAATATCTTCGGGAGGAGGGGTTGTGGGACGGACCATTGGCGATCGTGTGCAAGAGGATGTTCGAGAAGAGGAGGAAGATCGTAACAGGACGACAACTGCATTCACGTTCGTGAGCGTGCGTTCAGCACGGCGGCGGGAGCGATGCTTGGAAGGAGGAACGTACTACTGCACAACCCATTAGGAACCGTGGTAGTACGCGGAGAAGAGGACAAGCAATGCGTACGGAATCGTAATCCGGGCCCAGCCTCAGGGCAGCTAAAGCAGGGCATCGTTCATATCAGCGTGAGGACACGCGATCATAGAGCTTGGGGAAGGCGACACGCACTGGCGACGCGAACACTGAACGCAGTGAGAAAAGTGTACCGATTCTGCAATACGCCGACATCGTCAGGCACGGAACGAAGAGCGACGGGACGAGACGTACGACGAGGTACGCGATTTTGGATTTGTTGAGCCGGACAGAGGTGTACCATGCGACCTTCAAGTTCAGGCGCGCGAGTCAACGCCGCGCTCGTTTCTGGTGGCTGCGCGTCATGCGTACCTCCTCGTCTATACAGATTACTACGATTTTATCGTCCATGAGCACTGTATTGAGACCAAGGAAAGGTAAAGGGAAGGACTGACTATGGTCGTAGAGTCCCCACACGAAGACCGCAACTGCGAGATAAGGCGTCATTCCCAGAGGCTGGGCAGTGAACGGAGGACGCACTGCTGATGTAGTTCGACGCGCGCACGCTGCCTACAGCGTCCTGCAAGTCGGACTCATTCGACATCCAGCGTCGCGGGTGGTCGTCAAGGAAAGAGAAGCGACGAAGACAAGGAGAAAGAAGCGAAAAGGCGGGCAGCCGAAAGACCGCAAGCGGGCTGCGCGACGTGACCCGCAACTGAATGGCAAATTACAAGCTTGGGATAGTCGCAACCGCTCCCGCTCCTGCGACGGGTCAGGGAAGAGGAGCCTGTTACGTGCGACATCCTCAGCACCTGAGCACCGACTTGTCAACTTAGCATCGTCCATCGTCCACCGTCCTCACGACGTCGTGGTCATCGAGGACACACTCGCAGACTATCTGTGATGATACGCGTGCAAGACGTGCGCAATGTAGATCTAGAAGAATTAGAAGGCCATCATCGTAATCGAATGATAATCCCGCGGCTCCGGCGCCAGAGCCTGGGCTCGCACGGTCCCGGGCCGTTCTCCCAAACGGGGAGACGGAAGGGTCTTGCTGACGGAATTTCTGATCGGAGGAGGCTGGAGGTGTGCGGGCGCGGTGTTTATTGCAACGCGACGCAACGGACGGGACGCAGGGCGTGCAAAGCCTGTCAGAGCTCAGGCGAGAGTGAGACTCGCCGCGCAGGGAATTTCAAGTCCGATAGCTTGGAGATAATGGGGGCGCCCTGATAGAATATTCAAATGGACTCTTTCCCCGCACGTATGTACTCAAACTGTCAATGTCCGCATAGGCACAGCCTGAAGGACAATAAATTGATTCATTCAAAAAAAAAAAAAAAGTCCGATAGCTTCCCTGTTCTTGACCACCAAGTCAGCGGTTCGAGGAGAGCGTCGACTATCAGCACACACCGGCATCTACGCATCCCAGAGCGTCAGAATCCAGAGCTTGAGATTGGTACAGTTGACCGCCTTGTGGGCATCTGTTCTCAACTACTGCCACAAAGGTGTCCTACGCACTTTCGTGCACTCGGCAACAGCGGCGCTAGATATCGGTGTTCAGAGCCACCCATCGGCAACAATGACCACGTGATGATGATGAATCTGCATTTATATCCCGCAACAGACTACCTAATATACGGTGTCAAGACGCGGCCATCCGAAAGGACGAGGGAGGGGGGGAAAGGCGGAGGGAGGGAGGGAGGTTATACTTGAAAGGGCGCGTCCTCATCCACGGTCTGCTGAACCAGGAGGAACAACAGGGCTTCAAAGGCACATGGGGGGTCAAACGCTAAAGTGGGCAAGGACATAGGAACATAAGAACATAAAAACGAGAAGGAAGTGAGTAGCGGCTGGCGGTTTATCCGCTGGCCGCAGGTTGACGCTCGCGGTAGCGCGAGACTCGGCAAAAGGAGTTCTGCCAACAAACCCCTGACTTGAGTAGGCGAGTTGCTGAAGGGCCGTCCGAGAAGCAGAGCAACACGGACATCCGCTGCGGCGACTCGGCCGAGGAGGACTTGAAGCGCTCCGCCTCCTCACCTTTGCGGCAAAGGAACGACATGCGCCTCACATGCCGGGGGTCGATTCCATTCGACGAGCAAAGGTCGTCGAAGTAAGCCGGGAGCTGCTCCTGCAGGGTCGCCGACGGTCCGTGTCGAATTGGCAGGGGCGCGCCATGAACAACAAGCTTCGACCACACAGTGTCGGGCTCAAGCACAGGCCGCGGGGCGCCGGACAACTTGAAGACACGCGCGAGCACAGGTGCGAACAGGTCACCCTTGAGGGCAAGCTGCTGCGCCGTGAACGGGGCCTTCGTGTGAACGACAAGACGGTCATTGCGCGAAAAGCTGACAGCGGCGATCGCGTCGTCGCCAAGAGCGCCATTCAGGTCGCGGACAAGGGCGGAGGGGTGCGGCCGTTGCGCACCGCGCAGAAGCTGCGGGTCGTCGTATCCCACGATAAGACGATTCCCCGGACGGTCTCGAGGGTGCGCGCGCGGGTGAAGCCCAGGCGGCGCAAGAGGCGCAGGCTGCTGGCGAGGAGCTGTGCCCGTTTCGGGCGTCTGGTGCGCACTGCCGGCGCCTCTGCGAGCGGCGCGAGGGCGACGTTGCTTCGGCTTGGCAGGCGGGGCGGGTGCCCGTTCGACGGGGTCTGGTGACGTGGCGGTCTGGACGCTCTTCGACTTGCGCAGAGCAGACGACTCCGAAAAACGGAGTCGCCCTTCATGCGTGCCGAAGCGGTCCAGGATCGACTTTATTGCGGCAAAGAGTCTGTGAGCTGACTGGCCGAGTGCGGCCAGCTCGTCGAGTCGGCCAGTCGCGGCCCCTTCCGAATATAGCTTTCGGCCAATATCGTCGAGGAACTCGCTGCTCTGGCTGTAAGATTGAAGGATAGAACTAGCCTTCCTTCGTGAAGGAGTCTGCGGTGGCATTAGCCAACTCGCGTACTCTCCGGGTTGCGCGGTCTGCTGCTCGGCAACAGCTGGCGCGGCCGACGGGTCGAGTGACTCGCCGGTTTTTGCTCGTTTCGATGCGGGGGTAGCGGTCGGCGACGCCGTAAAGACATCGGGCGCGTCTGGCGCGTAGGGTGCAGAGGGCGGCGATCTAGGGCGCCGGGTGCCTCTGGGCGGGTGATGGTCGGAGGTAGAAAGCATCCCAACAATGACCACGTATCTCATCGCGATAAATACATCAAGCTTTGGCAATGAGTCGACTAAGGGTGCAACAATTTAGACCGGACGAACGAAATCAAGACGCGGGCATGGCCATGCTCATACTCCTTCCCAGTGGTGCACACGCAGAGGGAGCGGCTTTGTTTGGTTGTGTTTCGGCGCCGCTTCGCTCTGCGTGTTAACCACTGGCCGAATATGTGCCTATTGGTACCGAATGGATAAGCGTCCCCAGCCAGGCCGTCCCCCGCGGCGCACTCGGCATCATTCACTCGGTAGCAATAGAGACATATTCGGCCAGTGGTTCCCGCACAGAGCGAAGCGGCCGACTACACAACAAAGACAAACAAGGCCGCTCCCTCTACGAGTGCGGGATCCACTGGGTAGGAGTATGGGCCATGCTCCGCTCCCGGCAACCTGGTTTACTGCATTGACGATTACTGAAGCTCGCCAGGCTCGCCAGGCCGTATCGACATCGCTCTTACCATGCCATGACTCTGCCGTTCAAGTTGGTTATGCACGCGACAACTGATGCTTTTTTCACGCCATCTGCCGTACATCACACCGCCCGTCGACTGGCCGCCTGAAACGGCTTCTTCTTCTGCGTCTTCAGCTACAGTCAGGGGCTTTGCGACGCTTCATGGATTGTGCGTGGTTGTGTCACTGGCAGGAATCGCCCCCGAGCGTGTATTGTCCCATCGCTGTCACCGGGTATCGCGCGCAATCTGTCGCCAGGCCGTCGCAGCCAGCGCTCGGGCTCGATAGGAAGTCCGGGTTGGCCCACATAGCTCATGGCACCTCACACGTACCGAGAGTCGTGGATGTCAGCCGATGTGTCGGTATCCCTGCATGGTGAGCGACCTCATGACCGCGTCGCGCGCGTTGGCGCTGTATCACCCGTGTCGTACGCCCGCTTTATGAGTCGACTTCTGACGGGTAGGTCTGAGCTCCCGTTGCAGCTTCAGGGCAGCGGCGTCGATCCCGGAGAGAAGTCCAGGGTTGTTTGTCTTCTTCCGAGTCCAACCGTTTCCTGTACGGTTGCAGTCGGTGCCTTAAAGAGCCAGCCGGTGACTGGCAGGTTTTGCCCAGCTCCCCACTTACTTCAATATGTGGCCGCTTGGAAGGTCGAATCTGCAGCAACTCGTCGATGCTAAAGATGCGGAGCGCACTGCTGCTATTGCTGAAGGTCTGAACGAGGCTGGACCAGCGACCGAAGATGATCACCAGTTCCTCTGCGCTACAGGCAGGTGAATATCTCACGCATATGCACCTCCGCTAATAATACAGCACTGCTGTAGCGGTCCATATTGCTCGCCAAGTACAGAGCGGCCAGTGGACGGCGGGGCAAGTCGTAAGAGCTTACGTACGGCGCGCGGCGTTGGTCCATTCTCGATTCAACTGCTTCACAACAGGTGCTCAAGTGGTCCTCCGTTCACGCTATCCAGATGCGCTATGTACTCATGCTGTACCTGCAGTTCGGTTCAAGGAAGCCATTGAGGAAGCCGATGCTCTCGACACTGGACACGCAGCGCACAAGACAACGCGCGGCAGGTTGCTCGGAGTCCCGATCACGATCAAGGACCAGTGTGCGCCAATTCGTAACGAGTCCCGATTATCTCTGAATGTCAGACAGACGACCTAGCGGGGTATGATACATCGAACGGCTATTCATCATGGGCAAATAATCCTTCGAGCGAAGACGCAGGCGTACGTCTCGTTTATCCGCACCTCGTATATGGAGTTTATTCGCTTCCAGCTTGTCAAAATCCTCCGCGATGAAGGCGGTATAGTGCTCGGCAAGACCAATGTCTGCCAAACACTGTGAGGGTGGACTGTGCGCCGCGGTAGAACTGCTGACGTTTCCCCTTGTGTAGCCTCTTCTTCGAGACCGTCAATCCCGTCTTCGGGCGTACGAGCAATCCCTGGAATCCGAAGCACACATGCGGAGGGTCCTCAGGCGGCGAAGCTACAGCTCTCTCAGCCGACGCCAGCGCCCTTGGGATAGGCACAGGTACGAAGACGGAAAGTGAGACATAGTCATCGCAATACTCACTGTCTGCGAAGATAAAGGCGGAAGCTTACGGATCCCTTCCTTCTACTGCGGCATATACACTCTGAAGCCGACACTCGGTCGCATCACAAAGGCGGGACTCTCGTGTACGTGCTTTCGTCATGCACCGTTTCATGATCTCAATAACCTTGTCAGCAACGTGTCCCGGCTTTGACGGGGTCGCAGTTGTGGGCGGTCCGATGGGAAGAAGCGTCGAAGACATCGACATGGTCGCTCGCGTCGCCTTCGGTCAAGCGACTCAAGTATCGGAAGCACTCCCGCCAGTGCCCTACCGCGAGTTTGTAGTGACCCCATCAACGCACTTGCGCTTCGGGTTCTACACGTTCGATGGCTGCATGCGCGCATCCCCGGCGACTCAGCGCGCTGTCCTCGAAACGGTCGCAGCTTTGCGTAACGCCGGGCACGAGGTAGTTGAATTTACGCCGCCGGATATCACTACTGGTGTCGAACTTTTCGTCGGCCTCACTTCCGCAGACGGGTATTCGACTATGATGGAGCCTATTGGCTCTGACCCCACAGTGCGTTTGACCTCCGCGGACATCTATCTCTCTTCTCATCGCTGCAGATGGACGAACTTTTCCTTGTCACGCTCGGGCCCAGGCTTCCTGGTATGGAACACCACATAAATTCAATACTTCGCAGCCTATTCACAATATTAATCAGGATTTGTCAGAAGCATAGTCGGATGGCTTGTGGAGAAGGTACTCGGCGATGAGAAGTTCCGACGCACTTTCAACGCGTCGAAGACATCTACCGTTGCCGAATATTTCAAACTCAATACGGCACACAGCGAGTATATAAATCGCTGGTACAAGGAGGTGGATTACTCTTTATTTCTAGTTGGCTAAAGGTGCTAATCCATCCGACGAAGGTGTGGGACCACGGCGCGTTTGATGGCCTCATTGTTCCATCTCAAGCCATCCCCGCCCCACCTCATGGGTATGTCCCTTCTGTGGTTGAAGCAATAGATAAGACTCACAGGATCCTAGGAGCACCAAGATGGTACCGCAGTTAGCAGCGTCGACGTTCATCTTCAATCTCTTAGACTGTGCGTACTTCTTCCAATCAGAAAGCTGTTCTGACGGCGGTGCAGTTCCCACTGGCGTCATTCCAGTGACTCGCGTCGACGCAACAGAGGACGTTGTGACTTCTGAATGGCTGGCTACCGGCCCCAGTGCGGGTACGATGGTCGAAAGGCGCCTATTCCTTCTGTAAAAACGGGTTTGCTCTGGAGCGACTATGAACCGCTCTCACGCTCTCGTGCTCCAGAGCAGCGCCAGAGCAGCCCAGAGCATCAGAGCACCAGAGCGCTCGACCGATATTAGTCGTAACCGGACGAGTTGTCGCACTCTATCGTCCATGTTTAAGGTATACTGGATGCAGGTGGGATGACCGTGCGGTTTATGCTTCTGTAAAATGGATATTGCTCGCAGTGCCTCAGTATCAGCTCTCCGGCGCCGCAGAGCGGCCCAGAGCAGCTCATCTCACGCGCGCTGCATGCGGCTCTGTCAAGTCCCTCAGCGCGTAAAGCTCCAATAGGTAACGGCCTACGTGCAATTATACCGCAGACTGAGACTGGTTGGCGTCGATATTGGGCAAGCCGCAAGTACAATTTTTATGATTTGATGCAGAGCTAACTCTATTATATATCTGATATTTTAACTATGTCCCGTAATTAAGTATAGATGCTTATATTTGTGCAAGGTGTGTGCAGTAGCTTTGATAGCGATGCGGCAGCCGTCTCGCGAGGTTGTGAGGAGCGGACTTTACCCGTTGCGGCTGCGGGGACTTAGCGAAATTTGAGCATCGCGAGACGGCCGGCTGTGTGCGGTTGATTTGTACGACCAACAAACGCGGTTTTTTCTTCTCGTCTCCCATGTCCCCGTTCGCTGGTCGGCCCCCGCCACGCCCACTCCCGTCTCACTGCCGCCACGTGTAGAGCGTAGCCCGTGGCCTACAGCGCCTGGCCCGCGCTGTAGGCCTTGGGCTTCGTATCTGCTCGCTGCCCGTACGATGACCGCCTGGCCCCGCTTCTTTTTTTTTGTGGTACGTCCCGTAATCTCCTGGCCCTCTCGCGTTTATTGACTGTCGTGCGGTGTGTAGAGACGCAAATTGGCTCCATCGTCGCCCAGCACGTCTCGTCGGATTTTTTTTGGTGCGTCTTACTCGCCTATTCACGCTCGCCGCTCAACCGGTGCCATTCTTCCTCGTGTCCTGCAGCCGTCCTCGCCTATTTCTGCTGTGGGGGCTCTGGTACTGCCGCCTGTCGCTCGCAATGGGTTGTTTTTCCTGTGCGTTTTTTTTTTTCCTTCGTCGTAGCCAATATCGCATTGATTCTAATTTCCTTCTTCCGTTCCCAGGTAGTGCGAGCGCGCGCGCGTCTCTGGATGCGGCACACTCACATAGGGCGTTTCTGTACATATTACTTTCCTTCGAATGCCTAATACATTTTTTTCTATTCCATTACACGTGTGCAATCGTTGTCGACGCGAGTAATGATCCCAACCTAAGAAAAGTAGTAATACAAACCGTACATTTTGCCCGTTCGGGAGGCTGCTCTGGGCTGCTCTGGAGAACACCTGATTGCTCTGGCCGCACTCCGGAACAGGGGGGTCGCTCCCGTGATCTGGCGCTCCAGAGCAGTCAGAGCGGCTCAGAGCAAATCCCGTTTTTACAGAAGTCAGCGGCGCAACACCGCTATACGACGCGAAGGCTATGAGCGGGCTGCCAGTCGGTGTTCAGATTGTTGGTCGTCGTTGGGAAGATGAGAAGGTACTGGCGATGATGCGCATCGCAGATGACGCGCTCGGGAAACGGTCGTTCGGTCCAGGATCGTGGACGCCTTGATGTATAACGTCGCATCGACTCTGCAATTAAAATATTCTATGGTGTAGAGCCGTGTACCTGGTGCTGTCTTCAATGATGAATAGTGAGTTCAATCCAGAGACTTTCCGCCAATTCGAGCCGCGTCGGCGCTGCAAGTGTCCGATGTTCCGCAGACATTGCGCAGACATTCGTCAGGAAGAATAGTA
This sequence comes from Exidia glandulosa HHB12029, assembly GCA_001632375.1. NCBI lineage: Eukaryota > Fungi > Basidiomycota > Agaricomycetes > Auriculariales > Exidiaceae > Exidia > Exidia glandulosa. The sequence continues at coordinate 20,922 of KV425955.1, forward strand.
ACTTGCCCAGAGGATGCAGGGTTGAGCGACCAGATATGAAACCGCGGTGGGCGAATACTGCAAACCTCAAGGGCACAGTGTGTCGACCGTGCAGACCTACTGACCGGTGTCAGCATCCGAGTCGAACCGAGGCCCAGCATCGGCAATCAGCGCAGGTTGCTCCGCTCCGCCACCTTGTTTCCCTGGTTCGGGTCTCCTCTCTAATACGATGCCACGCAGCTCGGCCGCGACGTTCATATTTGACCTCGTAGACTAGTCACTAGGGGTGTTTCGAACTACTATCTGCCGATCAGTGCACAGCCCATTTGGTTCCTCCAAAAGCAGGTCATCTGTTCCCAGGCTTGGCGCGCCACCGTCGCAGTTCTGCCGCTGCCGAACTCTGCGCGCACAGGTCGACGCTGCAAATCGTGGTCTGCCGTGCTATGCGGACGCTATTACAAATCCCTATTCTCTGCACTCTGTTCTCTTCGCGCAGGCTTGTTTAGGCCTCTGAAGTTTCTTGCAGCATAAAAACTATGACTCATCATCGTGCGGACCTCACTGGCTATGCCGGCGCTCTTCCTGCTCGTCATGACAGGTCCTCTTAGCCGACTCGGTGCATCGAACGAGCGCAATGATACTCGTAAGGCGCGAAGTAGACACTCGATTGTCCCTCTTGATCTTGAGCCGGATTTGCCGCTGCTAGTCTCCCATTTGAAAATATCGTCCAGGAGCTCTACGGCATCATGGGTATTTGCTGTCGAACGTTCTTCCATGTGGTGCTTATGACGCGCATCTCCAGGGAATGCTCTGGCGTTTGGACGTACCTCGCACTGTTACTCAGATCGCTTCTTCGCTTAGGAGATGAGCTGGGTAGCCGCATGTGCATTGGCTGCAGTATACGATACTAGGTGAGCGGTGCCGCTCGAAGAACAGCAACACTGTGGGAAACAATCGCCGCCCAGCGTGCGAGGTTGTAGCATCTATCGACGTCAGATGGCGGCATTGCATGACTCCACACGAGGCCTCATATATCGTACATGAGGCCAATGCTTCATTGAAGCCCGTTCGCACTGTGCCATGTTCGCTTCCGCACACGGCGTTAGCCCGTACATGTCTGGGACTACTACTATGCTCAGAGTCGCACGCGAGGCTACAGATGGAATTCAGCTTGCGAAGCAGATCCTCGGTTCTGCTGCTCACATTGCAGAGCTGGCAGAGGTACACCGCCATATTCTCCTTCACCAGTACGATCTGGTTAAGGCGATTTTTTTCACAGAGGATTCAGCAGAAACGCGAGGCAATGGAGCAACTTGTGGAGCAATCGAGCCTCTACGCGAGAATGGTTGACATCGCTGTTGCTGGTCGCGTCCTGGATGCCGCCTTACAACTTCGCCTCGGCCGCTTACACCTGTGAGTACTTCTCGTCTCTGCTCCTCCTTTGACTGACAGTAATCCTTGCAGCGTCTTCAAGAAGATCGAAGCACTCGTTGACGCGGACGTTCGTCCCAAGTCCCGCGTAAAGCGCGCCCTGCAGAACATCTTCATACAGCCTGATCGCGCAGCCACGCTGTCCAGAGAACTGGAACGGGAGATCCAATTATTTCAGGTGCCCCTCCTCCTCCTCGCTCCCGCATTCCGTCTGACAGCCGGCAAGCTTCTGACAGGTCTCCAACACGGCTTCGCCATCGACGACGTTACACACACAATCAGGGGAGATATACGATACGACGGTCAGGTACAGAGTATTGTTCAGTGTCTCCTCTCATCCAGATTTGACCGTCCCTAAGTTCCGCGCTCTCCGGGACTGCGACGTTGAGAAGCTCGATACTATGCGGCGACACAAAACGAGCGAAGGCACCATTGTGTGGGCGTCGGCTCGCATTGACGGTCAACTCATGGTTGTTCGCTACCTCGAGTCCGAGGAGAATGCACAGCCCGGGAAGCGGAAGACCGCGTACCCTGAGTTGCTGACCAAAGTCTCGTGCGTTGTACTGCTTACCTTCCGAAGCGAATGGTGGTAACTTCCAACTTGCAGGACCCTTAACGCGTCGCATCGCAACGTCGTACAACTGTACGGTCGTCAAGCAGCGCCGGAGTCAATGTTCTCGGCATTCAGATCAGGTGAGCTGACCGTTAGCGCAGTCGTTATAAAGTTGTTTAAGGCGAAGCTCAGGAGGAAGAGACTTGGTTGAATTCGTGAAGTCGACTAGACCCACTGCGAAGACGGAAGGCTGTGTTCAGGACATCAGATCACAGCCCCTTGTCATGGTACGTCGTAACGTCCCGTCGCATTCAATCGTTCGTGACAAGAGAGACGATTACTACAGGCTTATAAGCTTCTTGTGCGTCGAAATGCCGAAGGCTGCATAATCTCACGCCCTCGCAGGATGCGTCGTGGCATTTGAAGAAAAACCACAATCTCTTATGGACAGGCCTGTCTGCGACTGTGGACGAGAGTGGAGAGCCTCGGATCGGTCTGTTCGACGACATCGTGGACGAGCAAAAAGGCCGAGGGGATGCTGCAAATATTACAATCTATATCGAAGTACGTATGATTGCAAGAGAGATGGAATCAGTCTTACGCATTTCAGCTCTTCGTTGCTTCTACTGCAATTATGCTGAATCAAGCCACCGACGTCGTGGAGAAATTGGGAGATCACTCCGCTCGCGCCAACGACATCGTGACGGACTTTCTTCGTGGCTGCGGTCGCGCCTCGCCCTGGTGGTGGGATATTATTCGCCAAGAGCGGCTTTCCATTGAGCATTGGGAGTACGAATTCTCCGCGCCGGCAACGCAGCTACCCGTCGCGCATTCAGCCATCGAGAGAGGACGCTATTACTTCGAAGAGACATTCAGTACCGCGACAGATCATGGATGGATCTCATTCCTTCGATGCATCATAATGGGGGGCGCTGATTCCTCGACCCGAACATTTGGCCACTTCCGGAAACTTGGGAACCATCAACCCAGCACCGTGCGATGTATGTGATCTATAGCTATGCATGAGCGGCACCGATTGCTAACGAGATAGCCACGCACTCAGTCTTTGAATTGACGGTGCACGATAGCCACATACGATTGAACCAAGTTGTGGTCAAGTTACCGCTCAACGGCTTACTGGAGGCAAATTATATTGACGCTCGCCGGAAGACCCAACAATCACTTCATCCAGTATGGAGAGGCGGAGCAACCGAGATATCACTCTCATTACGGAGGACAGAGCTCTCGCCATGATTCCGTCAGGAGCTCAAGGACGTCGCCTCTCAGGATGTCGCCCCCGCTACGATCCAATTAGAGCGGAGGGGGTTCGAGGATTGAGCCTCTGTCTCCTTTATCTAACTTCTCCTATCGTCTTATTTCCTATCTAACATCACAGTACTTGCATAGGAAGCTGAAGCTCTCCGTTGCAGTCCCTGCCTCGGCCTGAAGTGGGAGAGGAGGTATGAGTGAAATTTATTAGACATGTGCCTCGACTTTATTTCCCTCCTCGCGTTGTATTTATCTCAGTGTTATTATACTATAACGGACCATGAAGAGTATGATAGCAAGGACGGGACGCGCCCAAGCCAAAAACGTCGCGTCGGCAAGGGGCGCAGGTTGCACCGCTCCCGCCACCTGGCTAGACTAACGGACACTACATCTCGCCAATGCGCCATCGACATCGCCCTTTCTATACCGCCGTCGTTTCCATTGAGACATGCGCGCAAGATCCTGCTCCCTTTTTTCCCATCCGCCGCACAAAACGGCCCGGGGACGTTCGGCCTGTCCACTTTACAACGTCCCTCCTAGCAGAGCACTGGCACCTGGACCTGTCTTCTGCATATCCAAATACCATCTAAGGGCTTCGCGCGACGCAGGATTTCGCTTTCCCATTACCGCGCGCGGTTGCGTCAGAACTTGCAGCCCTATCCCTGTTATCGAGGTCGTTATTCAACTTGATAGGACAGGCCGGCGGTACCGCGCGCATTTCAAAGGATTAGTTAGGGCAGCGGTGCCGCTCGAGGAACGTCAGCACCATGGGCAACAATCAGCGATCAGCTTGTCGGGTCTTGTAGTATCTACCAACATCTCCGCGCGGTGTATACCATCCGCTCGAGGCTACATATAATGCGACCCTGGGGTCTGTACTGCAGCTCATCGTATTCCGCCGCTCGTTTGCCTTTTCGCTTCTCTCACACCGCGGCATATCTTCTTCGGCGCACGGCCTTCCTTGAGACTTATCACGCGAGGCTACGGATGGCATACCTCAGGCTGTTGTTCGACAAACTTTCGGTTGTTTTGCGCACATCTGGGAGTTGGCAGACGTACGCTCGCTCTCGTATCCTCCCCTCGCGCAATACCTGTCTGATAACATCCGAGTCCTCCCCTAGAGCCCTTAGAGAATACAGCAGAAACGCGAAGCGATGGAGTTGCTTGTGGAGTAAGCAGACCTCCCTGCGGGGCTGAACATTGCTGTCGCTTGTGGCGTGCTGGACACCGGGTTTTCAAATTCGCCTCGGTCTGGTATATATGTAAGTCCTCACCCGCTCTTCTGCTGCTTGACTGAGTATTCTCGGTACTCGCATTGCCTTCACAAAGATCGAGGCACTTGTCGACGAGCCTGACGTTCACCCCGGTGCCGCGTGAGGCACGTCCTACAAGCGCACAGCCTCAGAAGCAGATGATGTGACTTTCTGGGCGCACCCTATATTGTGCGCAAGAGCAAGAGACGCCATTATTGCAGTAGTCCAGGCCGCGAATAGTATGCGGTTTGCGCCAACTGAGGTCTACTGGGCTTACACCTTCGGTCAAGGGTGAGATGTACCGAGCCTCCTGCTTCTCCTTTCCTCTTCAGTTTTGGCCATCACCAACGATGTGTGTGGACCCGCAGTGTCGCACGCACAAACCCGGGTGTGAATGGCCGATGAGTAAGCCGACAAAAGTCCGACCGGATTCCGGTGTTGTTGCTTCCCCGCAAACCGCCATGCGTACCGTGCTGGCCGTCTCTTGCACGGCATGCCCATCCTGCAGCTCGTCGCCGTGCTCGTCGCCGTCGTCGCCGCTCCCGCCGGAGCTCCACACGCACGTCGCCGCCCACCTAGCGCGCGCTGAACTCGTCAGCTTTGCGCTGGCCTCGAGAGCGTTCGCCGTCGCCGCCCAGGCCCGTCTCTTCCGTCATCTGCTTCTGCACCACCGCACGCCCCGCGAGCGAGCTGCCAAAATCTTCGGCACTCTCGCTGGAAACGACAAACTCTGTCGCTATGTCAAGTCGTTCGCCGTCGAATGGAACATGCTCGACGAGACGGACGCAGGAGCGATTGCCGGTCTCGCAGCCGACGCGCTCAAGAGGATGTACAACCTGACGTTCTTGAGCCTGTCGTCCCGCGCGGTCGTCGCTCCAGATACGTACTTGCCGGCGCTGCGCATCCTACAAGCCGCCATCGTTCCACCTCACGAATTTCTCGTGCGCCATGCCGGCCAGCTTACGCATCTCGCCCTGCTGACTCCGGACGACGGAATGACCGTCAGCAATGCTTTGCTCCCGCCCATGCCCCTGCTCAAGGAGCTCACGACCACCGCCGAGCTCACCGAGACGTTGCTTGCCTACGGTCCGTCTGGACAACAGTTGCAGAGCCTGACGGTGCACGCGCGCGACAAGAGCATCGCGTTCCCGTCCTCGCCGTTCTTCACGCTTCTCGCGACCGCGGTACCCGGGCTCAACAAATTATGGATGGTCGACTGGCGCCCGCCCTCGCATTCCGACCCTGCGCTCCCCGCGGCCACACCACATACGCATATCACTACGCTCGGGCTGTACCTCACGTACTGCTACTGCGTCGCCGACATGTCGTGCCCGCACGGCGCGTACGTCTGGGAGACGTTCGTCCAGTCCGCCGTCAAGATCGTCCCGAACGTCGAGGTGCTCGAGTTCCCGTGCGCGCCGGAGCTGGCAGCCGCAGGCGAGGAGGAGCACGCCCGCCCGTCGCTGCCGCTCGAGGTGTGGAAGGCGCCCGATGCGTACGCGAAGCACATGACCCGGCTGCGGCAGGTCAATCTCGGGAACGGTCTGTCCTACGTCCGGACGCCAAAGGACGATGGATTCGCGTTCGTGTGCGTCGACGGCGAGGCGCTGGATACGCCATACCTCTGCCTCCCGGCGCATCTGCGCCATCTCGTCGACGACCAACCGTAAACCCCTTCAACAGGGGCAAGTCAAAATGTGCGCGTCCGCTGCAAGGAACGCTGTTATTCGGACCCGGACTAGTCGTGACGTTCGCGGAGGGGCTTCGTGTATTTTGTAGTTATTCAGGAAGGAGTGTATCAATCCAATGAATCCGTTGCGCCGTTTCGTTGGACGCGTTGTCACGGTTGAGCACGGCAACTCGCGCATCTCTTCCCGCTTCCTTGACCTGGTCCTACCACATCTTCCAAGCTTGGCCGCAACGTGGGGCAGAGGAGTAGAAAACTGACGAGGGACATGCCGAGGTGCGATGATCGTCGCAGGGTAAGGCATATGCAAGTCGGGTCGACTACAGTACTCCTAGACCAACACCCTTGACCGCAAATCTTACCAGACCGCATCGCCAGGGTACTTTGTATACTCTACTCGGACCCTGGTTATAAAGGAATGCAGCGTCCCAATTCCAGCCGTCGCAGATCCCTAGCTGTGTCTGTCACGTCGTGTGCCACTGTGCCGACGACCTGCTTTCTGAGCCCGACGTGATGCATGGCGGAGACTGGACGGATGGGACAGGCGGTGTGCAGGCGCTTGTGTGGTCTCTTTCCAGGACCGACTTTCCTGCCTTCCCCGTCGTCCCGCCAGTATCGTCCGGCCAGCCTCATGGCGTCAAGACTCGAGGGACTGACACTAGCGCTCAAGGTTGCTCGCGAGGCCACAGAAGTACTCCCAGTCCTAAACCAAATCCTTGGTGCGGCGGCGCACATATCAGAGCTCGCCGAGGTAGGTGCTCATTGCAGAAAAACCGTTTTCTTGCTCTTCACTGATATCTTCAACAGAAGATCCAGAAGAAACGCGAGGTTATGTATACCTTGATCGAGAGAGTGGCGATATACGCGCGGGAGATCGAGATGGCCGTCACAGGTCGAACGCTGGATGCTCAGATGCGGCGTCGACTCGACCGCTTATACTGGTGCGCAATTCTAATCGATATCGATGACCTTGGTCTCATATCTACACAGCGTGTTCGCGAAGGTCGAATCGCTGTTGGTAACGAAAGCGGAGGCGAAGAAGACTCCTTTACGACTGCTTCGCGACGTGTTCATCGTATCGAACAAGGCGGAATCTCTGGCAAATGAGCTCGAAGGCGAAATGAAGCTGCTCCAGGTAATTTTCTCTTGATGCATAAGCTAGAGCAGCCTTGTCTCATCTATACTCAGCTTCTCATCAGTATCGACACTCGACTGGCATTGAGCGATGCTGCTGACAAAGCCGAAGAAGGGTCATCCTACGTCGGAGAAGTGCGTTCCCGCGTCATCTGTGCACTGGGTTGTGCTTACGTTGCGTATCTAGTTTCGGCGTCTTCGGGGAAGTGATGTACAGAAACTTGGCTTGATGCATTGGCGTTATTTGCAACATGGCGGCATTCTCGTCTACGCCCGTGTGCGTGTCAACGGCGAGCTCATGGTCGTTCGTTACATGGAGACAGATGAGGGGACATGGCTCAATGTCCACGATGCCGAAGAACACACCCTCTTTCCCGAGCTGGTGCGACGAATATCGTTCGTCAGACCTCCTCCCTTTGTGTCGTCTGCGATCGCAACTGATAGTTACTTCGTAATAGCACTGTCCATGCGTCGCATCCCGCCGTCGTACAGCTCTATGGTCTTCGCGAGGGACCCGACGCAGGCTTCTTGGTATTCAGATCGGGTGAGCTGTTCAGCCACAGTGCTCTTCTTCAGTTCTTCTGACAATGAACCTCATGAGACAGGAACCTACGATATCCTCGCCTTCCTGCGCGAGTTGAAGCACTCGGTTCCGCCTGACGGTTCATCGTCAGACCCACTTGCCATTCGAACACTCGCCCTGGTACATTCTAGCGTTGCTCCGCATATCGATACTAATCTTTCTCAGTGCTACAAAATCCTGGTATCATTTCCCCTCGTCGTAGTCACATTTTGCCGATCGTTTTCCAGGATGCTGCTTGGTACCTCAAGAACAAGCATTGCCTCGTATGGCTCGGCTATATGGCTACAGTAGACTCCTTTGGTGAGCCACGCATTGGTCTGTTCGACGACATCGAGGACGGGGAGGTATGGGAGGATGGAGTTGCCGGCAATCTGTCACTTCTGCAAGCCGTACGTTCCTTCACTACGTCGACGATCGTGTTTCATCTATATGTAGATCAGGGAGCCACGTGCGACGCTGTCACTTCGACGTACTGAGATCGTCGAGCGAGCCTACGACGGCGAGTTTTTCCGGTCACTAGCGACACCGCTGGCGCATCGACTCTGGGATAGATTGCGCGCAGAGAGGCTCCCGCTCGAAGTGGACGGATATGTCTACGACTCACATCCTGGAGATACAGGGCTCTCCGACTCCACTATCGCGAATGCTCACGAGCATTTCCGAGACATATGGCGGGCACGCGATGATGCCGAGTCTTGGTGCGACGAGCTGATGCCACACGTCATCCTGCAAGAGCCGCTTCCTCGAGCGATCTCGACGTGCTGGCTGTTCGCGGCTCCGAATTCGGGACTGGGCCTAACATGTGAGTCGGCATACCACGCTTTGCTGACCGGAAGGAAGCTCGCCACGAGCAGTGAAGCACACCTCGCAGCGAGATGGCAACATTCGCTTCACGGAGACTGTAATCAATATCCTCTCCGACAGTCCACTCGACCGAGATTTGAGAGATATTTTGTGGATTGACGATGAATTCGATGGTTACATCGATCTCTACGAACTATGTACGCGTGAAGTAGAGTAGGAGGGCATATGGGCACAGCTTACTCTGCGGCTCGTTGCGCATGTAACAGCGGTCTCAAAACGCGTTTCCGTGATGCCATGCCGGTGCGTAAAGTATGCTGTGCAGAATCTCCATTCCCTGGCTGTTATGCAACAGCGTCAACATCGGGGTAGTATCGCCGCATCCCCCACTCAATCACACACTGCGACGTCGAGTCTCCACGAACTTGGTGTGGCGATCTAGTAACATTCTACGGTCCCGAATGTTGGCTTCTAGGGTCTCTGCGTCAGCTCCTGGTCGATCACCGGCGCATGTCGTTGTCGCGGGCGTCTAGGCGGCACTTCGTGTTTGTGGTTCGTCGTTATAAAGCAGAGCTCATCGCAGTGACCCTACGCGCCCCATCAACATTCATCGGTTCTCTCATTCCTCTCAGCCTGAAGTGGTGATTTGGCCCCGCTTCAGGTAATCATCGGATTTCGTTGAAATATTGCAGTCGCCTTGTCATTTGGCCAAGCTGGAAGAACATCCCCCGTCTCTGCGGCCTCTATTAACATGGCAATAACGAAGGGCACAGTACGTGACGAGCTTTCCCGCTTAACCCCTGGTCTTACGTTGGCTACGGGGAACAGGCGGTCTGGGGTTCTGTGGGCGAGAACGCTTGCGGCGGTATTGATGTACGTCGATGTCTACACACTGACTACATTGCCACACTCATTGCTGTACAAGCTGGAAACTGAGAGCGTTGCTGCTGTTTCCAACACTCTATTAAATCATTCAAAGTAACGTGAGCATTAGGGTACGCTACATTGACTGACAGAGTCGTAGTGACAGCCTGTGCGGTCTACCACTTCGTGCATTCTGTGCGTTTGCGTCGTATCAAGTATGCAGCACATGCCTTGCTGACGATGTTTACCAGACAATGTATCCGGAATCACGATACAGGCTACTATCACCGACGCGTGAGTTTAACGCGCTACACTGCAGATTAATGGATACATAACATCTGAGCCCCTGTGCAGATGTGCCGGATGTCCCCCCACCGAAATCGTCCTACCGTTTCTCGCTTGGAAGAATCTCACAGGCTCGGACAGTAATCGAATAAGAGTCAATATTGATTGGGAAATCCTCGGCGTAGAGTCAGTGTACCATTCAAGTTCTAGTCCAAGTTCTACCATCGCGACATCAACACCGGAAGACGCGATTTCCGCCGCTCCAATGTCCACCATGATTGGCGAACGCGGCGGTTCTCCAAGCCCAGGTCCGCACCACTTCCTATTGAATTGGACTTGACAATCTACAACGGTTTTTAACAGGGGCTCTGAGTCACGCCGGGCGACTTGCAGCCATCTTGGTGTCGTGCTTCGCGGTCCTCTTCCTCGCTATTTTGGGCGGAACCATCTGCGTCGTACGCAAACGCCGTCGCAGAGGTATTGGTTCCGCACCGGCAGCATACCCTCTGCACCCCCGCTCGGCGCAGGAGGAGCAGTCCAGGAAACACGATCCCACCCATAAGACTGCACAACATCCTCCAGCTCTAACTCGATCCGACTCCCCTACCGGCAGCGTTAGATCTCAAGCAGAAGTGGCCGCACTGCACTCGGCCATGCGCTGTGCAGGCTTTTCAGTGCAGGCTGTGATTGCGACTCTACGTGGAGCGTCACATACGACCGGTCAGGAGTCAAGTATACGTCCGCCAGAGTATGATGCTTGATGGGCCTCACCTCCACTTGGTTGTTCCAGCAGTGAGTGTGTTCCTTTGCGGCCACTTGCGATAGCCAGGAACCTAACGAAGCTTTCCGGTGGCAGCCAGACCGGTGCACAGTCGATCGTTACGTAGAGACACACTTTGTGATGTGGGAAGAGGAGATAGTTATGTATGAACGTACAGCGCGAGCGGTCGTGGATCGAGTACACGTCCCGTCAAATCTTCTTCCGTAGCACTCTGGCACGGTCGAGTAGCGCATCCGCCTCGAGATAACACCCCTTCAGCCATCGACTCGGCTGGCCTTCTTCAACACTGGTCTCCGCGGGATCCTCGAAAGCCTCGCGTGCATGCAGCACGCGCCGATTATCAAACACTGCCACGTCGCCTTCGCGCAGCAGATACTGGAACGTCCGTCCCTCCTCCTCGAGCACCTTCACAAACGCACCGAGCGCGTCGTAGAGCGCGTCGGGCGTCTCGGATGGGAAGGGGGCTTGGAAAGGAGGCGCGTAGTTGATATGCGCGATCTCGCCTGTGAACTTGTCGAGCTCGATGGTGGGGTGCGAGTGGTGCAAGTGGTGTCCGGCGTTCCGATAGTGGAAGGGCACGGGGACGGTCGTTAGAGTGGCGAATGCGGAGGGGTTTGTTTTCCTGAGACGTTCGGCTGCAGAGAGGGCATCCAGGAATAGCGAGGTCCCGCCGACGACGCGATTGCGGAGGCAATGTAACAACTGGAATCGCGGAGGATGCGCGAAATATCTGGTAAGGCGTCAGCACTAGTACATGATGTGTAAGATGGGCGTACTGCAGGTCCATGTGCAGCCCGAGGAAGAGGCTGGTGTACGCGATGTTCGTGCTGCCGCGTTTCGCAATCACGTCCCACGTCCTACCGTAAAACGTCTCCCTGATCTCGCCGAAGATGGACGCAAGGTTCCTGAGCTCGCACTCTTCGTCGCTTGTAATCGTGTGCGGAACGTCCGTGACGAACAATAGTCCAGTCCGCGCAAGATGCTCATACGCTTTGAGTCGCGTACGGTCGTCGCTTTTCAAGGCTTCATAGCCGATATAAAGCGCAGGCTCCTTGGCCAGTTCATCAGCAGTCCAAGGTTTAGCCGTCAAGCGCCGGTCGCCGTGCATGTCGCGCGTGCCCGGGGGCGTAGAGTACGCTAGTAGATACTTGCGCCCATAGACTGAATCCTTGCGATGCCCAGGCCACCGTAGCGTCAGAGTATCGTCTACAAATTGAGCGGGTCCCACGGGCTGTATGTCGCGCGGGATGTCGGACGATGCGTGCAGCTTCTGGCGCGTCGATGGGTGGACACATTCTGGACACGGGCAGGCGTCGCGCAGCCATCTGAACGGGAAAGAGCCTAGACTAGCTATAGTCAGGCCTTTGGGGCTGCTCAGAGTCGCGGTGGACGACAACCAGCGCGTCGCGATCCGACGAGAAACGTGAGGGAGAGCCGCGCGAAGAATCATCAAAGCAGCGGGTCCGGCCGATCCGTCCCGGGAGTCCCCAAGTATCAAGCTATATCAAGTCTGAATCTAGACTAGGCGGTGTTCAAGACATTGTGATGATCCATGATATATATATCTCAGACTTTATCGCATAAAATAATTTCCGTTACAGGTTGTAGAACTTACAAACTGTCCATGTCCTCCGCAGTACCCGACGCCTAAACGGCCGAGCTCTACATTTCTTATTCCCTGAGGAGCCGATGGTGCTATCAGAGATCCGGCCAGAGAATTTGTGGATAGTCGTCCACACGAGAAGGTCGAGGCTCGAAAACGTTGGGGCCAATCCTGGAAAACGCCTCACCGCGCGGAAAGACGACCAACTCGACGGGTCCAAATCCGTCTACCGTCTCTACAAGACGCGCGATGTCTCGATACGACAGGGGGTTATGGCCGAATCCATTCTCGCCGCCGAGGAAGTCCAGCGTGCGCACATTGGGGAATAAACGCGCGACGCCGACGAGAATGCCTCTCAACTCGTCCTCGCGGTAGGAGCGGACGCCGTGCTGATAGCACGGTACGCCCGCTCGCGTGACGTGTTTGACCGGCGTGGCGTGCGGGTCCTTCAGAACATCCATCGCATACATTCCGAAGATGTTGACCTGCGATGTCGTGGGGAAACTGTCCTGGAGGAGTCGAAGAATCGCCAACCGTTCCCCAGGCTCAGGGTTCCGGTAGCTGGACGCGCAGAGATCGAGACGTTGGAGCTTCGCGTCCTCCCCGTGCGGAAGACGCTTCAAAAGCGCCAGTGCATATGCCGCACTCGACATGCGCAAATACTCCAGTCCCTGTGGCACGGGATCGCGAAAAGGGCGGTGACCACCGTTGTACTCGCCCAACGACAGGCGTTTCAGAAGCGGGTGTCGAGCGAGGAACCCGCGATCGAGTTTGAACCAATTGGCGAGGTGGAACTCGCGTAGGGCAGGAATGGTCACGTCGTCGAACGCCCAGGTGAATATGTCCAGCGCAGGGCTGACGGAGAGATACGTCAATCCCGACATACGCGGAAGGTCGGCGTGCAACATCGACGCGATCGGTCCGCCACGGTCGCTGCGTGCGGTCCAGTCAAGCTCGAGCCGTTGAACAAGAGGCGCGATATAGGCCGTGCGATTGGCAATCGTCATGAAAAGTTGGATTATCTGCCTGACGGAGGAATCTTTATGGAAGGTGATGTGGCGGTAGAGTAGCCGTGTCGCGAGGGCTTGGAGGTCTTTGCTGGAGGCCGATACGGCGGCGAGGTCCGAGCGGTCGAGGTATTGTACGATCTCGGAGTACAGTTCCACTGGTAACGAGCGCATAGCGTGGGTCCAGCCGTCAGGATGTGGGACGAGGACAAGATGCGCTGATTGCCGCTGTCACGCGTCGGCAGACAATAAACCTCCGATTCCCTTTACCCACGGATTCATATACACCATCAGTCAGGCGTTGAAGGCCGTTCGTAGTGAAGATGGCGACCCCAGGGGAGAGCGCCACGGCTGTCGTCCAAGAGACTCCGAGACTCAAAGTCGGTCGCCCCGATGTGACCATGGTGTTCCCTGTCCGACCAGCAATTAGTCCGAGCAGGTATTGATCATATTCCGCGGAATGAATCATGCTTGCTTATATTGTACATCCGGAGTCCTCCGAGTCCTCCGAGTCCTCCGAGTCATACTCGCCGAGGAAACGTGGCCCTGAGCAATCTACAGGAAACCCGCAGTCCGTGTGGCCTTCGTAACACTCAACCTCGTCAAGACGGACATATCCACAGAATGTTGCGTCGATTTGGAAAAGCTCCATGATCTCTGTGCGCAGCACGCTCTCCTTCGGAACATATATGGCCATCTGTTCGGAGGAAATCTGGTCCTCATGCTGCGTAGTGTGCCTGACTGGCCGTCCGGTCAGACAGTTGTAATGCACGCGAAAGCATAACTTACTGATCACCGCAGTCGCTGCATGGGTGGGGATCCAGCTGATCCAAGCGATGTGCGCGGGTTCTCGAAGAATCCTCTGCAGAAGTGCGTAGTAGTACGCAGCGTCGAAGAAGTACGAACTCGGGTTGCGCGCCTCCCAGATGCTCGTGAGATGTTCCCGTGCATGTAAAACGGCTGATTCTGACAAGTGGACATTGATGGGAGTTGATGTGTATCGGAATGTCTGAAACTCGATATCAAGTCTCTCCTTGCGCAACAGCTCCCACAGCCGTCGGAGATGTTGGGTGTGGGGTAGTTGCGACTCGACCAGTGATTGGAAGAACCGGCCGTCATAGACTTTCTCGACTTGCTCCGCTTGATGGGATGATGGGGAAATCGGCTGCCTGATCTGGAGGTAGGGTGAGGTGAGTCTGCTCATACTTGTGAGCCGTTCATAGGAAGTCCTGACATACCGACTCAAGCAAGCTTAGGATGGACTCGACTCCCGCCGCAGTGCTGACTAGAGCTTCATCCTCAATGTCATCGAAAGCTCCAATCTGAGGCTCGCCTGACTCGTCGATCATTGCTGAGTCGCCGGTCCACACGAGGTTGTGATAGTGTTTTAGATACCATACAGCGTCCTGTGAGCAATGAGACGGTGCGGAGGATAGGTGAGAACAATGTACCAAAATTTTGTAGCACTTGTCTCCGTCAGATTAGGTTCGAAGCAGATTGAAGGTGCTCTTACCATAGTCGTTCTGACTAGCGCGCATGGATCCGGATCGGGATTGTCTCTTCTTACAGAACGGTCAATTTGTCTTAAAAAGTGCGAAAGATATCGCGTGCCTATAAGATAACAGATGGTTAGTTCAGTGAATATGCAACTCCAGTAACTTGCCGGATCTGAAAGCAGCAAACCTTGCGTCCGGAGACCCTCCACGGATGCCATAGAGCTGAGCAATATTGGGATGCGATGTGTGCACAGTGCTGAGTGAGTATCATGATTAGAGAAGGTAGAAGGAGGAGGTAGATGTTTACGAACGATATTCGCCGTAGAAGCTCCGGATAAGAAGTCCATGACGATCTTCGTGCCAGTGGCAGTGGGGGACAATAGTGGCTGACATCGTGCCCGCCACCGAGCGGTCTGTCCAGGTATCGCACAATCATGAGAACGTTATCGACTCGAGCACTTGCGTAGGTAAGAACACCATCATCGACGGCATATGTGCAGATGACTTGACGGCCTCCTACATCGCCATGCCGGAGACGTCGCCACTGGAAGTACCACATTAGCACGGTGATGTACCGGAGAGCAACAACGCACATCTCCATCATACCGGGAGTCCTCCTCAACGATGCGTACCGTGTCCGCAATGGCAAGCCGCGTATCGATGTTACCAGATATCTGCACAAACACGTCTTAGCTTGAGTCCTCGGAGATGAAAGGACGAGACGCACCTGAAACAGCTTCATCTCCCTTTCCAGCTCGGTGGCCAGCGACTCAGCCTTGATCGGTAGTACGAAGACGTTGCGAAGTGTTCGAAGGGCAACGCTCTTCGGGCCGGCCTCCTTCTGCATCAGCGCCTCGATCTTGGCAAAAACCCTAGAGTCAGCGTGAGTATTGAGTGGTTCATGCGCGGTCATGCGCGTACGTATATAAGCGTTCCAGCCGACGTTGCATCTTGACGTCCAGCACCCGTCCAGCGACAGCGGCGTCGATCTGCTTCGCGTAGTCTCCGGCTGCGAGCACCAGGTCGAACATCGCCTGGCGCTTCTTCTCTATTCGCTGCACCCCACGCTATCAGCGAAGCGCTCAAACGTTAGAGTCGAAGTGGAAGTTTTACCTCCGCGAGCTCGAAGATGTTCGCCGCAGCGCCCAAGATCTGTTTGGCAATGGGGACGGCGTCCGTCGCCTCCCTTCCAATCTTGAGCGCGGCAGTAGCGGCCTCGAGCGTCGTGACGACGGCCGACGATGTCGTGTGAGACGGAGCGGACATGGCGACTTTGTGCGGCTCGGTGGACGGGCAGTTGAAAGCGTGGCAAAGGGGGGATACCATAATCAGGCAGCAGTGGGCTCATTTATAACAGCTGGCACTGCCCGCTTCAGGCTGTACTGCAAACCCGACGGACCCGCTGTACGCCCGCTGTCACCTGTCGCTCGTCTAGAAGAACCAGCGCTCGTCGTTGCCCCGGTCTGTCAGGAGCACGTCGAACGAGGATAGCTGTACGCGTAATGGGCGGGAGAGTAGTGGAGTTGCCGTTGTGTACAGTGCAGCATCGATGCATAAATCGACGGTGCCCAGGCCTGTGCAGTGACATGCACTGGCAGGCTCGCGATCGGTCCAAACAACAGGTGACTTACGAAATGCCCACCCTTACGATTTCGGAACAGTCTGCGGGAGCTTACAGCTTCCCAATTTCGACAGAACGACTCCTTAGAAGCCCACAACTACTGAACCGTGACAGAGGGCAAGGTAAACGGAGAACGAGCACCATAGACACGGGACAGGTGCGCATGACGCGACGTCACGCGCTTCCGAGGGCAGACGGCGGGCGGAATAATCTTCGGTAAGGAGTGCAGTACGTGCGGAATCGTCAGGCAGTGCCCTGTCCACTGCACTTGGAAAAGCTGCCACACCGGCGATGTGCCGCAAACCATCAGGCGCTTGGGACACGAGCCATGTCTGAGAGAGAGGTCCTCAAGTCCGATCATGCGTGCGTTATTCTACAGATCTGGCCATAGGATCTTCCACACAGGTAGGCAGAAGCTCGAAGTCGTCATTCCCGCTCCTATGATACGCCTTGCCGTGCGAGAACGTGACTGTTGCGGAACCCAGTCCAGTCGAGCTCGAACCGTTGAACAAGAGGCGCGATATCCACCACGCGAGGCCCGAGACTGTATAGTTGCTCGACGGACGAGCTTTGATGAAGCGCGATATGAGGCGTTACGTGTGCGTGGAAGGTTTTGGTTGATGCCGAGATACCGAGCGGTCAAGAAATTGCGCGAGCTCGGTGTAGAGCTCCACTGGCAATGAAAACATAGCGCAGGATGTTGGACGGGGAAAAGATGCGCTGATTGCCGACCCGTCTCTTGCCTCGTCAAACACAACATCTCCAGGCGCCGAAAAGTAGTTCTTGCGAGGCTATGTCAATGTGAACGAGGCATAAATGGGAACACTTGTGGCTTCCGCTGAAAGTAGTCTCCAGGCGTCTAAGATTCTGCTGTCTCGGGCTGTGGATGCTCTCAACGGAGTATCATTGCGCCATCTATCTCTGCAATCAGAATCCTTCAAGCGAGGTGCTAGGGAATGTCAGTAATCAATTTGTGTGTCAACTCTTATGCGGGGCGCGATGCTGAATCGCGAAGAAAGTGATGAAGACTCGTTAGTCGAAGCCGGTCGCAGAAACGCTTGCAGCTCAGAGTGTCCTTCAAGCACATGTTTCGATCTCAGTCATGATTTACTATTACTATTACACGCCAACTGCTATGAAACCCTTCTAGATTGCAATTGTCTGTGACCCTCAGGTCGCAGTGATTACTTTTTGATCGTGAACTTCTTCGACCAGTTGCCCGAATCGCCGAATACTACCGAAAAAAAAACGCAATTAGTACTGATCATGAGCCTCTTGGTCGGAAGAGATACTCACAGACGACGCGGTAATCTGTTCCCGATGTAAAGTTGCTCGGAATAGTAATCGTCTTGTGGCCTTTACGCAAATCGAATCCCTCTGCAAGAGGATCTACGACAGTTGTTCAGCAACCTATCATCCAGAAAATAATATGGAGAAGAAATACGCACAGTCGATTGTCATGTCCCCTTTACGCAAGTATATCGCGGCGCCGTTGCTGATATGTTTCGGCGCGTCGGAGGTGTCCCATTTGACGGTGACGGTCTCGCCCAGGTGCCAGACTGTCCCGGTTGTGGGGTAGGTGATTTTGGGGTCCCAGACGTCGCGCGTGTTTGTGAGAGGCGCGGCGGAGACGACGGCGAGGGCGGAGGCAAAGACGGTGAGAGCTGCTAGGGAGAACTTCATGATGAGATGAGATGAGAAGTGTGGGTGTGGGTGTGATGTGGTGTGGTGTGCTGAGACTGAGATGGGACGATTAACAGGGTAGGGCTTATATACTCCTCAATCGCCCTCAAGGATTCAGTCACCGTCCACGACGCGTCTCGATCGTAACGGTAATGGTGACGCGGATTGCGCTTCAGTCCAGTCCACGAGATCTCCCGCTCCCAGCCCTGCGTCCCATCGTAAGTCCAGCCCAGTGGCCGATGAAGGGAAGTACAGTTTCGTGGTGCGGTGACATCATTGGGGACCCGGAAGCGCGGAGCTGGAAAAGCGGAGGCAGAGCCTAAATGGAGCGGCCGTCGCCGGTTTGTTGATCCCCACCACTCACCTTCTCACCCCACACGACCAAAAGGTGAGCTCGCCGTCCCCGTGCCCGTTCTTGTCGTCGTCCACGCTGTGCCCCTCGTCGTTCTCGTCGTGATCGCGTGCGCGTCGTCGTCGTCGGCGGTGTCGCGGCGCTCCCCGTCGTCGCGCGGTTGAGCGCGCCATGTGTCCCCTGTCTCGTCGCCCAGCTACCCCGCCTTGCCCATCGTCGTTGCCTGACTCGATGCTGACGGTTGCCCTCGTAGATGCGTGAGAAGTGGAAGAAGAAGCGTTCCCGCAGACTCCGGCGCAAACGCCGTAAGATGCGCGCCCGTTCCAGTGCGTCTTGCCCCATTTCTCTCCTCTTTTCCGGCCTCCTAACGCTTTTGTCCGTGCAGAATAAACGCCATACGACATCCGCGCCCGTCATGTCATAGGCGGTCGCCCTCCTTTACTGTCGACGGCGACATGCTGGTCCCAAGTCCACGCCCGTATGCTATGCCGTCGTCGTCGTATGTCACGTATTCGCGTTGTCATGTTGTCCATTTGCATGCACGCTCAATCAACTTACCACCTGCCAATGAAAAATCGCTATCGTTGCATCTAATCCTCGAGCTCTTTGTGTTCATGAACTTCGGCCGGTCGTCTTACCACCTCTTCTCATTACTGCGGGCCGGGTCTCTTTGCCCCACTGGAATGGGAAGTAATCAGACAGCGCTACGTTGTCATCCGTGGGCAGTGGTTCGGCGTTGTGGACGACGAGGTGAAGACGATGCCGTCGCTGTGTTCTGTTTTGTGACGGTGTGGTCTTGGTGCTTGACTGAGGTGTGCTGCTTACTGTCGTGTTTCAAGCTATCAAGCTTCAAAGCTTCAAGTGACCAGAAACCAACACACAGCTCTTGCAAACCTCGGCACTCGCATCGTTCTACCGACTACCACCCTTCCTCGCGATTGCGCAGAGTCTGTTCCCGTCGAGGACGGCTTGCTTTCTTCATTTAATTCGTGCGCGCTGCAGCTGCCCACCTCCTTCCTTGGCGGGCATCTAGTCTGAGTCGAGTTCCGCTGCCGCACCAGGTTACGGTCTTCGTTTCGCGGTTCAAAGTATCTCTCACCGTTGTTTGCACTGCCTGGAGAGTTCGACACTCTTAGGGCTCCGCGTGCGGTGCGCTACGCATTGCAGTGGGTTTCTGCGTTTACTGTCGGTCGCATCCGCGCTGCAGGACTCGATGGCCCGGTTCGCTGTCGTGGTTCGGAGATTTGCAGAGTGTAGCGCTGTCGGACGCTCTAGTCACGTCGGCGGAGGGGAGTGCGATCGCACGTCTCACCGCAGACATTGCGGATTCTTCACGACTATAGCTACTGTACTAGGCCTGCGAGAGTCGTGAGGAGGGCTGCAGCGTCACAGATGGCCCTCTGCGAGTACATGCGGGTAGAGAGAAAATCACTTGGGCACGCGCTCACGAGACTTCCTCGTTTCTGACCACCGGTTGGCTATCGAGCAGTTGCAACTCGAGAGGACGGATGCGTACAGCGCCAGGATTATCTGTGTCGCGGAGGCGGAGGACGAGTTGTATGCTATACATGTTCATCTGTCAAGGGGACCCGGCGCTCGACAACTTTTCGTGTGTGATGAGTCGACGATTAGGTGGCCGTTTGTGCAGTACAACGACGTCTGGCGAAAGTTGCTCGCGACGCGATCGGCCTTGTCTGGAAAGGGGGTTTCCCTTCACATCTCACAAGGAACTCAGCCTGATTACTGTATGTGTATGTGAACAGTTCAACCTGCGTTCGGGACGTCGGATCATCATGACTCGGATGCCGTGGCTTTCCCTTCCGATTTGACTTGCGGTGGTCGTCGGACGGAAATTCCGGTGATCCATGACTTCCACTACAACCTCCCGGTGCGCAACTTGAGATGACCTAGTGCGTGTGCACTCCCACGAGTCGGTAGGGGCCCGGGAGCTTGTCGGTTCGGGAGGCCTTCGTTCGGCGCATGCGAGTCAAGTCGAAGGGCTCTGTGCTCTTCCTACAGCCGAGTAGTGGTGTTCCGAGTCTGAGGGTGTGTGCGGGTGTAACAAGAACCTCAGGCTGACCGGGTTGCGGAAACGTTGACGATGTTGCCAGGCGTGTGACAATGCCACTGTCCACAGACGTCTTATTATGTTCCTCAGCGTTGAAATATGAACTCAAGACTACTAGGCAGGAGTAAGTAGCTCTTCGTTGCTCACGTTCCTTACCAATGTCGGTCACGGCGGGCCCTTCTATCTCGACCGCTTCAGTTCCCGCCGTTACATCGAAAGTTCATTACCGCCGACCTACTCAGCCTGCAGCCAATCCACTTCCAGTGGTTTTACGTGGCACAAAAAGAGCGGAGAATTATGGGAAAATATCGTCCTATCTAATTAGATAGGACGATCTTTTCCTTTCATTTTCCACCGCTTTTGTGCCACGGAAAACCGTGGGAATTGGACTGGGTGGTGGTTGTGCTAGTGTGACCGTTACGCAGTTACCGCGAGCAACACGAAAGCCTGCATCCTGTACTGATTTCGGCCGGGGAGATGTCTCTGAGATAGTCAGGGAGGCTTTACAATGTCTCTCATTGCGTTTCCTAAGGTCTATAAGTCTCCCTGAGCATTGCACGCCCCGAAGCGGCCGGACATTTTGGTTCCGGACCGTCTGGCCACCGTTTGGGACCGTTACGCGCGTTACCGCGGGCACGTCGTTAGCCGTTACAAAACGCGTTTATTACCGCCGCCCGAGGGCTACGTTACGCGTCACGCGGTAATCAAAAATTGACTAGCAACATGCGCCGCGCGGCTTTGCGCGGCTAATGGCGGTCACGCATGCTCCTTGAGATACAGCCATTTCCTCAAAAACCTATTCACCCAGTTCTCTATATTGCTGTGCTCCTTTGCATCTGTGCGGAAGGCATCATGCATCCACGAGACCCACACATTGTCTGCAGTACTTCTGCAGTGTGCACACACCAATTTCCCTTGTGTCTGCGGAACATCCACTTTAGTGCTGTCCAGTTCTATACCCAGGACCATATAGGGATCCGCACCGGGAGTCGGTCCGGGACCGTATTTACGGTTTACGGCTGTCCGTAATACTTACGGTTACGTATACGGTGCTGCAGAATACGGACCGTGTCCGTATGGCCCTCCACGACAGCTGAATACAGCCCGTCCGTATACGGACTTACGGCCGTATGTACGGTCGTGCGGTCTTGGCTCACTGGAAACCTGCACATCCAAGTTCAAAGGCCCCAGGAAGCCTCCGGAGTGCTGTATAAGTATTCTATTTGATTATAAACCCACTCTGAAGGGGGGTCAGTATGCCTACAAGTGCATTGCAGCCTGCGCGGAGGGTTGCTGAGTCATCTGATCTCCTTTTCGGGCTCGCATCTTTCTATAAACAGTACGTCTGTCTCTGTGGCCGTATACGGACGATACGGACCGTACCGTGTCTGTATGGACCCAAGATTCCTACGATTATGGTGGCCATACAGTACGGTCCGTAGCCGTACCTAGCCGTGGAACTTACGGTTACGGCTACGGTACGGACGGTGTGGAACCCTAGGACCATATCCGGCATTAGGCAAGCTGGTTCACCCAAGGATTCTCACTGCTGGAGGAAAATGGCGCTGCAATTGCAACATTTTTTGTAGTTGGTAGTCCGCATTTGCATACATTAGTGGACACCGCCTACTACTCCGTCATGGCTCATCCATCTGCTCCACGTTATCCATGTGAGCAACGAAAAATAAGATGTCATCACTGCATTCCTCGCATTCATGATGTAGGTGTTCTCTGTATCTCCTTCTCTCCCGAGGAAACTGTGTGCACAAGGCCTCACAGTTGTGGTGTGACCGGAGGTGGTGGTCGCTTGACACACAGAGGGTGCGTCCACATTGCCAAGTACGTTTTTCGTCCAGACGGATGCAACCGCAGCGGTAGATCATATAGTAGAGGTAGTGAATGCACATGAGAGGACGGTTGCAGATGAAGGGAGGGTGTGCTACTCTTTAGGGGTGGGGTGGGCCTTCGTTATCTCTATTGGTCTCCACATTTTATATACCGGACGGCCATTACGTTTCATTGCCTCCGGCGGAATCAGCCCCCATCTAACAATCATGCCTGTGGGAATGTTTAGCTTAGCTGGCGTGTGATGTTTGAAAATTCACCATTTCACAGTTCCCATTCAATTTCATCTATGCGAAAGCCTGGACGCTAGTTTGGCAGGAATTCCTGCTTGGCGTGAAGATCTACCAGCTCGTTCCCATCCACACCCTCGTGGCCAGGAACCCATACAAGGCGCAGGTGGAACAGAGGTCGGTGTGCATACAGCTCGTCCACCGCAGCGTGAATGGCGCTGGTGTGAGTTGTCCGGGCTTTGGGCGCTGATCGTGAGTGCGGACGACAGCAGTCTGGTTGTCGAGGCAGACAGCAATGTTGTCCACGTTGTCGCGCATTCCGTGCAGCACGACTATGCAGCGCTAAAAGTACGCCGAACAGCTCAGCCTCAAACACCGTGTGTTTATCAAGGCTGCCAAGGTACACGTGTTGTACGAGCACCTCGCCATGCATGTTCGTTCAACACTGCCGCACCAATGTTGTCCTCCTTGCCTGAGCCGTCTGAGAACACCACAAATGCGCCACTGCTCTCCAGTTCCTCGACGTGCAAGATCGCCTCTTTGCGCAACAGCGCATTGTTGATTGCGAGCAGTGAAGTCCATGTCATACTCTGCCGCATGCTGTCAACCTGTTGGCCCTGACACCAAATGTGAGGCAAACACGCGGCGAACATCCAAATCGAACTCGAAGATCCAAACAGGCCCGTCGAGACCGAACCCCACAATATATTCAATTGAGTCCGTATGCACACCACCGCTACCGAGCGCTAATATGACAACCTATAAAAACGAGCAAGGGCATGAATGTGAAGTGACAAACCCACAATGTGCCGATACAAGTCGAAGAACACCCTCCACTCTTGTATGCACCTCGTTCCCTTCGAAGAGCAGTGGATCGACTGCAATTCGACAACCTGTATGAGGAGCGATAAGCACCCCAAGACGCCCCACGACTGCAGTGTCACTGGTTGCGGCCACCGGTAGGAGTCGTTCTGTAAACAGAAGCAGATCCAGGCACTAACAACGTATAGTCCCATCGAACCCGAATACCTCGTATCCGAGGAGACGGACACCAAGTGCGAGGACTGCGAGAAGGAGGAACGGGACGGCAATGATGCGGCGAGGTCTGCTAAAGCTCGGCTTTGATGTCATCACACTAGTCTGTCACATACAGAGATAGCACTGCTGCTTATGTCTAAGATATGACGAGTCAGCTTATATGCGTAAGCATATTATTGTCAACTCAGCACCAGCTTCAATGACAGTGTTGTGTCATTGGGGAAACCGCGTCAGACGTAGGGATCTGCACCGGGACCCTATTTACGGTTTACGGCCGTCCGTAATACGGGTACGGACCGTACCGTATACGGTGCTGCGGAATATGGACCGTGTCCGTATGGCCCTCCGCGACAGCTGAATACGGCCCGTCCGTATACGGAGTTACGGCCGTATGTACGGTTGTGCGGTCTTGGCACACTGGGCACCTGCAGATCCGGGACCCAAAGCTCCAGGAAGCTTCCGGAGTGCTTTATGCATGTCATATTTGAGTCCAAACCCACTCTGAGGGAGGTCAGTACGCCTACATATGCATTACAGACTGCTTTGAGCTGCGTTCGCGCGAGGTAGACAGAGGAGACCGCACGCTGAGAACGTGCTCGAGTGGTTGGGAGGGCAATGGTATTGCTGATGCAAACGCTCTCTCGCGGCTACAGGAGGCGGAGCCGCTCAAGCCAACCAAGGTGCGCGGAGGTCCGGAGGTCCGGGAGCAGCATCGAGCGGAGCCGCCAAATGATGAAGTCTCGCGTTCAGCGCCAGCATACGATGGACGGGTTCGTCGATGTACAACCGATATGCATCTGAAGCCCAACGACCGAGGCGCTGAACGTCCGAGTCCATGATGCCGTTGATGTACGCAGTTGTCGCCGCCCCGCGACGGAAACTATGACCCGAGAAATCGGCAGGATTGTATCCCGCAGCGACGAGGCAGTCTTTCAGCCTGCCAATGAAATAGTCGCGGGTCAAAGGCGCGTCGTAGTCATCCCCGTCGAAGAAGAGCGGAGCATCGACGGCAGCAGGGAGACATTCAAAGTATTCGCGCAGGGCAGCAACGGGACATGTGTCGGAGCCGTCGACGGAGGCGATGTAGATTTTGGTGCCTTTGCGAAACGGGTCGGTTTTGGATGATGGGAGGGTGAGGACGACATGCGTTGGGGCGTCCATAGACGGGACAAATTCGACGGACGAGCGGGTGAGACTGTAAAGGCGGGAGAACTCACTCGCCTTCCGGACGGTGAATTCGCCGCAGCGAAGGAACCCGGCGAAGGCAAGGCAGAAGATAGCGTGCATCTTGATCCCGTAGTCTGTCCAGGTGTCGAGAGTGCCGACGAGGGAAGAGAGAACGTCGTAAGTGATTGGCTGCTTTGGTTTCCGTCCAGGGTCACCGTGAACGCGCTTGACTCCTTTGAGAACCCGCTGGAAGAGGGGATCATCGAATCCTCCACTGGGCAGCCCCAAGTCTGCAGCCATTGACCGGACATGAGTGATGTACTGCTTGAGTGTACTGAACTTGATGGAACGAGTGGCCATGAGCCAGGCGGCGAATTCACATGCGGTGACACTGGAGACTGGGAGAATGGATCCATCAGCATCGCGCTGCTGGGGATGGAGCGGCATGAACTCGACGAATGCGCGTTGACCAGACTGGTAGTTCTTGCGTGTGGATGGGGCAAGGGCGAGAGGTAGCGGATGACGGCAGGTGAGCAGTGAGGGTACACTTCAACGAAATAAGGTGCGGGATCGGCGGGATCGGCTTCTTCTCCAAGGTCGGTACGAGCTGAAACATTCGGGTGTACTGGAAACGAGAAGCAGCATCAGCGACGGTGTTATCAGCGGATGCGAGCCACGACGAAGTGAAAGTAAAATGAAGTAGAGCTGCGAGCTGAAGGCATGTGCGAAGTATAGTCATGATTCCGCGTGAATGTGAGGTGTGAGAACGGAGCGCCCAGTATACGGCCATGTTGTCAACATGAAACACAACATGACCGTCGCGCCAGAGCGTGCCCCAGCGCAAGATTGCCTGGAGAACCGCATACATCTCCTTGACTTGAACATGCTCGCTGCGCATACGGCGCGGGCAGCGAGATGCAAACCAAGAGTTCCCGAAGTATCCTCCTAGCCCCTTAGTCCCACTGGCGTCGGTGAAAAGATTAAAGGTCTCGCGAGTCGGCTGCAGCAAATGGACGCCATTCCACTGCTCGACATAGGTAGTCCACCATAGAATATCCCGGGGAGCCGCGGCCGGAATGGAACGAGAAGCAAGCGCGTGCGGAAAGTGCGACGAGAAGTCAAACAGCCGACGGAGGTATGCGCGAGAGTACGGAACAACTTGAGCGACAAATTGCAGATAACCCGTCAGCGACTGCAGCTCGCGCAGCGTGCAGAATTGCTTGACGGACCAAGTGGATAGCAAAGACTTAACGAAGTCCAGCTTATCCCGCGGAACGCGAGCCTCCATAGCGATGGAGTCGAGTTCCAGCCCGAGGAACTCGATGCGAGTGGATGGCCAAATCGTCTTCTCCGATGAGAATCGAAGGCCGAGAGTATGGCCGAGGGATACGATCCACTCGACAGCGGCGCGAGCACGGGTGACATCCGTCGTGGGTGAGAACACCTGCAAAAAGTCGCCGAGATAATGCCGATGCCGAGCTGGGACATGGCGAGCAATGATCCAATGCGAAGCTTCCGCGAAGAGATTGAATATGTAAGGCGCAGAACGCAGACCAAAAATCAGTGACAGCGCGTGGTAGAATTGGCTTCCCCAGTGCCAGCCAATCAGCGGCCATGCGGAACGACGAAGCGGAATATGATGGAATGCACTCTTGAGATCGAGTTTCGACATGAGAGAGTCAGGTCCCGATTCAACGAGGTCGGTCACAGCTTTATCAAACAAGTCATAGACGATACTGGCTTCGGAGTCAGGAATACAGTCGTTGACAGAAGCACCCGGAGGCCACGACAGGTGATTAATGAGACGCTCCTTGCCGGAGTGAGCGCGAACGGCACATCCTAGCGGCGATGCACGGAAATCCTCCATAGGCGGCGTAGAAAACGGCCCGATAGCTGTCCCGTTAGCAAGATGCTTGGAGATTGCGTCGGCAACGAAGTCTGCGTGCTCCCGAGCTGAGACGAGGTTAGAGCACGACTGAGCGCGTGCCGAACCCTGGTAACCAATGTCGGCACCAAACTCGATGATGTATAGGATTGTCGAGACAAAATCGCGATCAGGGTAGTCACGGAGGAAGAACTCC
This sequence comes from Exidia glandulosa HHB12029, assembly GCA_001632375.1. Taxonomy (NCBI): domain Eukaryota; kingdom Fungi; phylum Basidiomycota; class Agaricomycetes; order Auriculariales; family Exidiaceae; genus Exidia; species Exidia glandulosa. The sequence continues at coordinate 47,733 of KV425955.1, forward strand.
CAAGCGGGCTTATTGAGCGAAGAAGAAATTGACATGGGGCAGGGTGTATTAGCGTCAGGAGGGCGATTACAACGAGGATCGGTATTGGGGCGCGGCGGCGGCAGAGGGCCGGGAGGGAATAGATGATTATGTGCAAGCGTACTGTAAGGGTCGGTAGACGAGCAAGAGACAGAAGACGGCGGCGGCGTTGCTGGAGCGACACCAGGCTGCGGTGCCGCTGCCGCAGCGGTGCGACATCAGACTTTTTGCGCGGATGCCGGGGCGCTGGGCGACGACGGCTGAACATGCTTACGGCCCCATGGACAAGTATCCCCGACGCACGTCCCCTTGAGGAAGTTCGAGCAGATAGTGTCGCCTTTAGACTTCGCCTTGCCGAGAGTAGGCTGCGGGGACGGCGAGCCCGAAGTCTTAGGAGCCAGCGTAGTGGGCATGAGCTGCAGGTAGAACAGCAGCGAGCTGTCCGGCGCCCACCACCCGGAATACTGCCCATGAAGCATCTCGGCACGCCGGAACTGGAAGAAGTGCTCGGCGTACTGAAGGATCGAAGCGAAAGTGTAACGACCATGGAGATGCAGCAGGTGCTGCACGAACAGAGACGCGCCATGAGAGAGGGTCCAGCCATGTTCCCAGCCACCGGGCTGCTTGCCGTGAGTAGCAGAGAGTGAGAACGCGAGAATGTCGAAGTAGACCAGCAAAGAGCCCGTCAGCGCGGTCAAGTCAGGGAAAGACTTGCTGAGGGCCTTATCGACGAGACTCAGCTGACCGTTGGACAGCTGAAGTGTGTGCTCAGTTGCGGTCTGCTGAGTGAAGCGCGGGTTGAGTTTGATCAAGTGTTTGAACTCGATCGTGTGCGTCAAGACGGTGTGCAGAACGGCCTGTTCGACATGGGGAAAGCGAAGGACAACGTTCTTACCTGCGAGCGGATTGGACGCGACCGCGGCGCCGGACGGCGATGCGCCTGGGAAGAACGACGGCGAGTGCTGCACCGCCGTAGCCTGTTGCCCTGAGCGCTGCAAGAAGGCGTCGGCGATGTTGTCAGGAGACGCCCAAAGATTGACAACAGGCACTTGTTGCGCGGCCGGTGGCGGTGGCGGTGGCGGTGGCGGTGGCGGTGGCGGTGGCGGTGGCGGCGGCGGTGGCGGTGGCGGTGGCGGTGGCGGCGGCGGTGGCGGCGGCGGCGGCCCAGTCGACGCCGATGCGCTCGAGCTGCTGCTGATTGTGAACTTATCGAGAAGCTCCTGCAACTTGGTTTCGACACCAGAGATGCCACGAGACACGATCCCCTCGATCTCCTGGGTTTGGTCGGCCGTGAAAGACATAGCGGGCGAGATAGGCGACTCGGGAGCCGACGGCGGCAATGGAATAGCGTGCGGGAGCGGTACGTGAATCAGGCAATTGTTTGCGTCACGAAGAACCAGGTGCGTAGGCTCGTGACGTTTACGCGGCGGCGTGGTGAACGCGGGCTCGGCCCTGAAACGATTCTAGAGGAACGCGAGAGACGAAGGGATGAGTACGCTACGCGGGACATACAAAGAACGGACCTAGAGGAACGCGAGAGACGAAGGGATGGAAAACAAACTCAGAGAAATGAATCCTGTATATACGAAGGGAATGAAAGGAAATGCTGTGACAATGGAAACGAAACGCGTGGCGTGCTCACGTGCCACAAAACTGCCTGACCGTATACACGCTCATGCTCCAGGGGAAGGTTGCTGAGTCATCACACTTCCCTTTCGGGCTCGGATCTCTCTGTTAACAGTGCATTATCTCCGCTACCGTATATGGACAATACGGACCGTACCGTGTCTGTATGGACCCAAGATTCATATGGCTACGGTGGCCATAGGGTACGGTCCGTGGCCCCACATAACTGTCGAACTTCTGTTACGGCTATGGTACGGACGGTGCGGAACCCTAGTCAGCCATATGAGAGATTGGGCCGATTGCACATCATTAGCCTTCTCTCGATCTCGCCCGATGTTCGCCCATATGACGCAAGAATTGCAAGTTCCGTTACTGCCGAGATACGGCGCCTGATTTTGATACCCAGCCAGAACCCTTTGAATGCGTCTCTGACTCGTTCAGAACTCACAAAACGTCATCCAGATACGTCCAGATACGCCCATATCTGTAGCACAGCCACAGTGGAGCTGGTCACGTCTGGGCAGATTTGCTCGGTTTGCGGATCTGGCAGATCTGCTAGACTCCACAGTACTTGGTCAAACCTCACATGATCAATACATATAATATGATACCAGAGACGCATTCAAAGGGTTCTGGCTGGGTATCACAATCAGGCGCCGTATCTCGGCAGTAACGGAACTTGCAATTCTTGCGTCATAAGCCTCAGCTGAGGGTTGTCGCAGGTCATAAGGCTTAAGGGTTTATTAAGGCTTAATACTTTAAGGGTTACTGGGTTAAATAAGACGATGCAACAATTGAGAAGTACCAATTCTACATACATACTGGAGAATACATGTGCAAGCTGTCAGCTGTCATAGTCATCTCCAGAGCCCTTAAGCTTGCCATCATCAGGCTTTTCACCCTCGTATTCCGCCTGCAAGAGCTCCATGAGGAGCGCCTCTTCCGTAACATTACAACAAGCACTCTCCGGACAAGTGGAGGACTGAGTGCTGCGTTTGGCCACCGAAGAGCAGGTTCAGGGTGCGCGGGAAGAGAACGCTGCGCCGGAGGGCCAGTGACAGAGACAACTCATCGTCCGAGCCACTCTTGTCCACGTCATCCGCTTCCGAATTCCCCTTTGCCACCTGCATGCACCACACTGCATTAGATTTGATCAGTGCTGTCAAGAGTTACGGGCAAGCCGGCTCTATGTCCGGACCGTGGGAGCTTTATGTCCCAATTGGGACGGCCAGGTGGAATGCCATCTGGCATCGTCGCCAGCCTCGTCGCAGTCCGCATCATTGTGGATCTTGCGAACCAAGATGGACTTGAACTCGACCGGATGGATGTTTCCACCGCCTACCTCAATGGCGAGTTGGAAGAGGAGATATACTTACTCCCACCTGAAGGCGTCAAGATCCCCAATGGGCACTGCTGGAAGCTCAAGCACTCCATCTACGGTCTCAAATAGGCCGGCAGGACCTGGAATCGGACGTTTGACAAGAAGCTTGGGGAGCTAGGATTTGCTCGTCTCAACACTGAAACTTGTCTCTATGTCTTCCGGGATCCTGGAACATCGGAGTACTGCTACCTCTTCTTCTATGTTGACGACTTACTGCTCGCAGCGACATTGCGCAAGTTTATGATGAAAGTCAAGCGCATGCTCAGCTCGGCGTACAAGATGCGCGACCTTGGAGAAGCTTCATACATTCTGGGGATCAAAATCTCTGGGAATCGGGCCTCAGGGACTATCGAGTTATCGCAGACACAGTACATTGACGAGGTTCTTCGCCGTTGTGGGATGACAGATTGTCGTCCCGCGTACACTCCGATGGGTCACAACACCAAAGTGGCCAAAGGTGACTCAGAAATCATCCACGAGCAGGACATCAATGGAGTTCGGGTATTGTACAGGTCCATTGTTGGCCCACTGATGTACGCGCAACAGGGGACTCACGTCGACCTATCCTACGTAGTTGGCGTCCTGGGAGGTCACTCAGCTGAACCACGCGACAGCCATTGGCAACTCGCCAAGCGTGTCCTTCGGTACCTGTGCCATGGGTGCATTGTTGCCCTCCCCTCGCCGATGTAAGGGTGTTTGAGGTGCACTAATTCTACCGATACTGCACTGTGGTCAGTCCCGGTGCAGAAGCCACTGTCCCAGATTTTCCACTTCTGGCAGCCGACCGCTGTTGTGGCCAAACCCCGCAGCCACAAGAACCTCACCGGATCGCTCTGTTCGCCTCTCTGGACCCCACCCCAAAAAATCCCTACGAGACGACCAGACGAGACGCTGCCACTCCGAACACTCCAATAGGGCAACTCCGACACCCGACACACACATGTACGACCCTATTCAAGAAACCCTCCAAGACTGGGGAACTGAATGCGCCTTCTTGCAACCCTCTGGACCCTCCGAGACTTTGTGCGCAACCAAGCACGCACGCCGCGGAGTGCGCTCGCCGTCCGCGCGCACCCGTCCGCGCGCACGCACCGGGAATGACCCCGTTCGCTTATATACCGACCTCTCTCTGAACCTGTGTACGCTAGGTTCGTTCCGGTTGACTATCGCTATCTGACAGTGGTACCTCTTCCTCAATATGGGTGCCCCGTCTGGGAGGTAGTCAGAAGCGTTGCAACAACCGCGAGGTCGTGCGTGACTATTATCTTGTCTATTTGCGAGTGCTTCGAGCGATCCGCGCATCGCCATGAATATCCCACCTTCCCAGGGTTCAACAGTTTCCACCCGTCATTGACACCGAGGTACGGTCTAAGTTCGAGGAATTCAACGCTCAGGTCAGTGTCATTGAGGTGCGTTGGGAAACAGTCCACCGGGGCGTCCACATTGTTACAGTCGCCTAATAGGAGTATCGGGCGTGGGATGTGAGATTTCTTTTTCAGTGTTTCGAGGATTCTTGCCCAGAACTCTTGTTGTTCTTTGGCGGTATTCGGCGCGTATACGGCTAGCAGAGTAAGTGTCTCGCCCAGATGCCAGTTCACACTGACCACCATTGCCCGTCCCGGGACGATCTCGCAACTCTTGGCGTCGTCCGTGCAAACAAGTTTTTTTGTTAAGCACCACTCCGACTACCCCAGCGCCACTTGGGCTCCCTGGCAGCGGCGAGGAGAACACTCGCAGTTCGTCCCATGCTCCCGCGGCTGCCTGTGCATCGGCTACTGTCATATGAGTCTCCTGCATCGCCACGATGCCTATCTTATTGTGCACGATGTTGTTCCTCAGGTCGCGCCACTTCGCATTTACTTTGAAGTTTGCGCTGCCGCGTTCCTTCATATTCTGCGAGGCGATCAGGATGCAGGCTTTGGTCTTCTTGGTGCTACGCGGCATTTTTGGTAGACTGAATAGGTGGCGCTGGCTATCTTGTTTGCACCTTCTTCGCCCAGTCTTCTTTGGGACGCTCGTGTTTGGCGCGCTAGCGGTGCCTGGTGGGCTGCGCCGCTCAGGTGCTGGTGTTGGGTCATGCCGCTCCGGCTCTGGCATCCGGCTGGGTGTTTCCGGCGGTGGCGGCTCCGGGGAGGTGTTCATTCGCAGCCTAGTTGAACACCGCTGTTTACAGGCTCATGCGGCATCAAGCTAGAAACCGAAGACCACAAAGCTTCCCACCAAGACCAAATCCGACTCGTACCCACAAGTCGATGGGTACGCATTTGTGTGACTTGCGCGCGTTCCTACAATTCTACTGGTGTTGATTGCTAGTTGTCCAAACGAGGAGCCTGTCGCGTGCGCCGCTGCGCGGCCCCACGCAATGCATCAAGATCAACAAACCGCACAACAGTAGGGCACGAATGGATGATGCATGGAGTAGTATAGTACATACAAAGATCGGCGTTAATAGTACACAGTATGAGCCTAGGGAGTCCAAGTCATGTCGTGCTGAAGGACTTCGGCGTGCTGCGGTGGTTTCTGAGTCCAGTCATGGAATGTACGAGCCGTGAACTTGGGATACTGAGACTCGATGAAGCGCAGCGCAAGCTCCGGCGTCCAATTAGGACATTGATTTACCAGCTTCTCGATGAATTCCGCGACAACCTTGCGCTTTCCATACGGAGTCTTCTTCTTCCCGTCATTCTTGCGCCACGCAGATCCGAAGTAAGCGTCCAACTCCCGTAGAGAGAAGTCTCCGTGAAGGCCAACAGACCATTCTTGCCAGCAATCGCGAACCGACCCGCTTGTGGGGAACTTGTAGTCGGGAATGAGGACGCCCGTGTGTCGCAGCCACCGATTTTTGCGAGTATACTTGTCGAGCTTCTGTGCAGAAAATGACGCAGTGAGACGAGCCCATTGGCCGTCCATGGGATCGTCAGGTACAGGCAACACTGCTTGTGGTGCGATAACCGAGGGGAGTTCAACTGGCACCTGAGGCACAAGTCTTGGAGCCTCTGGTACATGGAGGATGAGCGGAAAAGGTAGGCTTGTAACGTCTCGCAATGCTGGAGCGGCTGCACCAGAAGCCGGGATGGAGGGCGCAATCCGCGATCCGTTGGCTGCAGAGCCTAGTAATGACTGTGTGCTTGAACCGGTATCGGTGGGAGAGAGAAAGGGAAATGACGGAGGCGGGAGAGTTGGAGACGAGGCTACTGGAGCTGGAGCTGCAGCAGGGGTTGCCCAGGGTGGAAGCGGCGTAATGAAGGGTGCAACCTGCGGTCCGCTTGGACTGGTAGTATGGGCACCATGTGAAGAAGTAGTGAGCGGAAGGGGTTGGCGAAGAGATGGTGGAACGAATCCGCGTGGATTATTGAGCGAAGCCGGAGTAGGCTGCGACGAGCTCGAGCTCGAAACAGTGGGGAGAGACTTGAGAGTGGCGAGCACCTGTGTGCGGAACTCCTCGTTCTTGGCCACATCTTCCAGGAGGATTGAGCGCACAGCGAGTTGGTAATCCTCTGGAACACGGTTCAGTCCATCTTTGATGTGTTGTTCTGGGGCCGGAAGTCGCGTGTCGGCGCCATCAGCAAAGGTGCGGAACTCCGGACTGTTGAATGGAGCGTGGCTGAAGAGGAGGCACTGAGGAGCGCGACTCCACAGGATAGCCATATCCTGAACGAGTACAACACGTAGCCACTGCAGGAGACGCAAGAAGCGCTGCAGGGTCATGTCTACCGCCCGAGGGTCCGCTGCTGTACGAGCGTGATACACTGTGATCTCATCCTCTACCCAGGGGAAGATTGCGGCGAGTACAGTCGGCGGGGGCTCTGACTTATATGAGTACATATCTCTAGGTGTGGTCTGGTTGAAACACTTGCCCAGAGTACCACGGATAATGAAATAGTCGCCCATCTTATTGTTGAACGTAGCAGCTCCAAGGAGCACTGCAAGAGGAATCTTCCGATCGTATGCTGCGCGGTACGACCCCGATTCCTGCCACCCTCCGAGTGCCTTGGTAACTTATCTGACTGAGAAGCACCGTGGTTACGTGTATTCTGTGCTGCAAAAGGTCGAGTCAGCATGCGTAACTTGCGAGATACTGATGTTGTTGCGTGCATGCACGAGTTTGACACGTTCCGCGTAATCTGAAATAGCCGTCAGTGCCTATATACACGCAAGGAGGACCGCATTACTGTCAAATGACATAGCAATAGTTGGGCTCTTGCTGCTGGGAAAGACGAGATACTTGTACCACTCCCTGCGGCCGTACTTTCCGAAACCTGCCTTCGCAGCTCCCTCGCTGAAGTCGGGTGCGAAGGAAGGTAATCTGAGGTCGCGGATGTGCCACTGGGTGAAGAAATGCATTGCGATTGCCCCGATGGTACAGAGCGATGAGTTTCAATGCCGTACCGCGCCATGTTCGTCAACACGACCAAGCTGGTTATGCTTCGCGTTGTCGGAGTACACTGTCAGAACCTAGAAGATTGTGCTCAGTACAACTACGAGATAGAAAGCAATTGACGCACCGGGATAGTCTTGTCGGCCCCAGCGTCAACATTGACGAGGTCCTGAACGAAAATGTCGGACCACTGCACATTGCGGGTGCTCGATCGACGAAACGCGGTAGAAGAACCAAACAGAATCATAGCGCGGTCCCTAATAGAGAGCTCCAGCTGATAGTCGGTGGACGGGGTAGTGAGGCAGTCTAGAGACAGCTTCTCAAGTTCTGCAGCGGTATATGTGTCTGGACATTGGTGAGATCAAGGTCTAGCCACAACGGTGAGATATGGACTGACCTTGCGAAGTACCAGATGCCTTCAAAAGTTGTGACTTCTCGATACGCTTTGGCTCGTCGTGCTTCGCTGCAGCCTGAATTTTGCGGATCCGATCGTCGTCGCGAAGCTTCGTATGCGCCTCGATGTCGTTTGGGAATTGATCCTGCGTGGCGAGCCGAAGACGCTCGAGGGCAGTAATATCCCCGATGATCGTCTCCTTCCCAACCGAGGTGCCTTCAAGGTAACTCTGTGTCCCATCTTCGCTCCCTTTTTCTGCAAGCCATGTTAGGTGGAAACAATGTCTGTGCTGTAAGTACGCACCCTCTCTCGGAAGCGCTTGTGGGATAGGTAATGGATGACCTTGGTTACCGTGATCGGGAATGGAGGGATCCGTACGAAAGTCGGATCCTGCGTGCAGCACTCGTCCATGAACTCTTCCCACCACACAAGGAACACTCTCCAGCGACCGGCATATGTCTTCCCAGTCTGAACGTCATTCGTTTGCCCCTGAGTAATCGCACGAGCAATGTCATAGCTCTCGGTGCGGAGACTATCCAGTGCATTTGGCAGATCGGGCAAGCCGGGGAACGCGGGACTGTGGTTGGGTTCGACACGGACAAGCGCGAGTTCGTCGAGATGAGAGGGCGTGGCGGGAATGACTGGGAGTGATAGGGTAGTGGCAAGCATGGTGAGAGACGGGCGAGCGCGTTTAGCAGCCTTAGGGGACATCGGTGACGCTGCGGCTCGCTTTGGGTGCATTAGTGTGCGCCCCGGGTCGGCGAAAACCGCGGATCAGCGGGTTTACACCCGACCCGAAGCCGGCTTGAATTGTCGGGTCGAGCTCACCGACCCGACCCTTCGCAACGGGTCAGGTACCGTACCCGTTCCAGATTCCCGCGGGTTTCAATAATATAAAATACTCTCATAGCTTGTAGGAATATTTTCCGCATTATTCGAAGTCAAAATACACATTTTCCATTGAGATATGCCCAGTGGAATACTGCATCCGAGGCTTGGTCAGGCATCTGAAAGGTCATCGTGAAAAGTGGTAACAAACAGCTTCCTCTACCTTTTAACCTCACAGAATACCATGCATAGGTTGTAGCAACTCATTTATGTACTGACCATGTGTATATGAACGAAAAAACCGCTCCAAACCCGCGGTCGCACGGGTCGGGTAGCGACCCGAACCCGCTTGGACAAAAAGGGTAACTACCCGAACCCGCTCACTCTGCGTCGGGAATCAATTGAACCCGTCCCGCGAGCGCCGGGTCGGGTTCGGGCCCATGGGCTTCGGGTGCGGAAAGTGCCCGGGTCAACCCGGGACGCACACTAGGGTGCATTGTGTCGATACGGGAGCTTGAGACTTGTAGTGGATAAGGTAGAACGAGGTCCAACCAAGCAGTACGCAGCCAGAGGGCGAGTCGTAAGGACGAGAGTGGCGAGCAGCGGCGTTTCATTCTTTTCTGTCTCAAAGCGGACTCCCGACACGTGATCGGGCAAGAGCGTGGTCGGTGTTGGAACCACGCAAAGCGCTTCCGCACCAGCATGATTTACCTACAAAGCAGGATCAGTACCGAGTGTGCAACTTCCCGACTCAGGTTTTCTCCTTACCACTCTTTCTGAGGTTCTGAATACAGCGGACATCTGAATGCTGAAGTCGACCCTTCACAGCCAAATTCGCGTTTCATTCACACAGCAGTCTGACATACCATTACTATTCCGTTGGCGGGGGAGCTTTCACATGCAAACAGTTGTGGGTTCAAATTTGATTCTATTAGCACAGGTTGCTCTCGAACTCGCCAGCCGAGAACAGGTGACAGCGGTCTTTTGGGCGCGCCGATGAGGAACACGTCCTTCTTCGTGTTCATGCGGTTCATCTCCGTGAGGATCTGGTCCACCACACGGTCGCTCGAGCCTCCCTCCAACATTGCCAGCCGAGTTGACACACGCTTTCGCAATCGAGTCGAGTTCGTCGAAGAACATCACACAGGGGGCGGCGGTGCGTGCGTGCCTTGTCACGGCGCGCACGTTCGCTTCGGACTCGCCGAACCACATCGTAAGGAGCTCCGGACCTTTGATCGAAATGAAGTTGGTCTGGCACTCGTTCGCAATAGCCTTCGCGAGGAGCATCTTGCCGGTACCAGGAGGGCCGTAGAAGAGGACACCCTTTGAAGGAGAGAGACCGTACTTGAGGAATTCCTCAGGGTGCTCGACGGGGTACTGCACGGTCTCCTGCAGCTCGAGTTTGACGTTGTCGAGACCGCCAATGTGGTTCCAGGTCGTCGTCGGAATATCGACGACGGTCTCACTCAGCGCGGATGGGTTCGAGACGCCGAGCGCAAAGCGGAAGTTGTCCATTGTCACGCCGAGGGCGTCGAGCACCTCTGCGTCAATGGTGTCCTCGTCGAGGTCGATAAGGTCCATCTTCTCGCAAATCTGCTGCATCGCAGCCTCCAAGCAGAGGGACGCGAGATCAGCACCGACGTAACCGTGCGTGTCAGCGGCGATTTACTCGAGGTCGACATCGTCACCAAGCTTCATGTTCTTGGTGACGCGTTTGAAGCTCGAGGAGCGCCTTGGGAGTAGAGCGCAAGCAGAGGCCGTAGTCTTGACGGCGCAAACGAGGTGAGCGGCGCGGACGACGTTCACGGGTCGGTAGACGACGTCTAAGTAGTAGAAAGTGTGAGTGAGCGCGACGGGACGGGCGCTGGAGGGCTCACCGACTCTGGCGCACGCGAGCAGAACTCTAGCCAACGCTGGTGGTGCTGAGGATTTCGAGCGTCGCGTCATGCTGGACGGGCGACTCGATAGGGGGATGGGACTTGACGAGGAACGAGACGAGGAACTCGGAAGGACGAGTCCGTCTGTAGCACGAGACGTCGAGGAGACGTGTGACCTCGTCATTGCTCGTGCGGGTGTTGCCGTGCTCTCCTCTGACGCGTCCCAGCGCGTTATGCGAACGCCCGTCGTCCATCACCCTTCCCCAACCAGCGCCTGTACTGGACGCCGTATGGCACCCAGGCGCGCGCGCATCCGACGCCCCATCGTACTGCTTCGTCGCGTCCGTTCGCGACACGCCAATCAGGCTGCTTGATGGCACAAATGGCAGGGTGCGAGATTTCAGCGCTTGCTTTACTGCTTTGCGCGGAACGGAGACGAGCGGCGAAGTGAGTCTCTTTGCGGTGAAAAATGCGCGTATGCCGGGCGACACGAGACAGGTCCGCAGACGTCAGGTAAGCGTTCCGGGGTTATAACTGATGCAAATTCGTATGGTTTGGTTGAGAAGGGCGCATCGGAAGCGCGAGGAGTCGGGTTGGATGTACGGCCGATGCGCGGAGAACGAGTCCTCGTACAGCAATGAACGTGGAAGGTCGGCCCACTTCAAACACTGGAATCGACGTATTCGAGGTCGGGTAACTCGATGGTGAAGTCGAATCGAGTGCTCGAGACGTTGTAGAGGCCACAGGTCACTCAGTCGCCGGACCGGCGCGCACAGCCGCGGGGACCGGAATCTCGACGGCGGAAACGAAAAAAGGGTGCAAATGGTGTAGATGAGTTGCACGAGCCATATAGTGCGACAATTGGGGGTGTCGACGACGGGACAAGTGCTGACGGTGTCGATGCGCGGGAAGACGCGTCGACGACATCTCCAGCGCGCACAGCCGCACGATGGCAAGCAAGCGCAGCGAGGTATTCGAGGTCGTAGAATTCGATGGTAAAGTCGAATTTTGCGCACACGACGCGGTTGAAGCTCGAGGAGCGACTTGGGAGCCGAACGACGCAGACCATGAACTGACACCGGAGCATTCACGGCGCAAACGAGGCGAGTAGCGCGAGTGATAGCCATGGGTATTTTGAGGACGCCTGAGTCAAAGACGTGAGCAATAGCGATGGGACGCGTGTTGGACCGCTCACCGAGTCAGGTGCGCGGAAAAAAGCGCATCGTCAGCTTGACGGACGCGAGGTGGAACAATGACAAGAACGGGTCTGGAGCTTTCAACGTTGCAGAAGCGAATGGTGAAGTCAACCTGTGTGCGCGCGACGTGGTTGAAGCTCGAGGGGCAAATTGGGAGCGAAACGACGCAGACCAAGAAACGACGCCGGAATCTTGATGGCGCAACCGAGGCAAGCGGCGCTGGTGACGGTCATGGGTCTGTTGAAGACACCTGAGTTGAAAATGTGAGCGAGGGCGACGGGACGGGCGCTGGACGGCTCACCGAGTCTGGTGCGCGGACAAATGGGCCTGTCTAGCTTGACGCATGCGAGATCAGACAACGGGTTCCGGGGTTTTCAATGTCGCTGAATCGAATTGTGAGGTCGAATTTCGAGCACACGACGCGGTTGAAGCTGGATGCGCGATTTGGGAGCCGAGCGCGAACAGGCGCCGAGTCCTGACGGCGCAGATGAGGCGAGCGATGCTCATGGCGTGACTCAATACGGGAACGGGACTTGACGTTGGACGAGACGAGGAACTCGGGAGGACGAGTCCCTCGATGGATTCATCGAAAGGCAGGACGTGGATGCGCTTGCCGTACTTGATGTCGTGACATGCGTGTACGCTGCAGAGGTCGCCAAGCTTGATGCCCAGGTTATTACGGGCGACTGTGGCGGCCGTGACTTTGGAGAGCTCAGTAAGCTAGATACCAAACGCACCTTTGTTGAGCTGGATCTTGCCCTCGTCGACGTCGTCCGAGGACAAACAGATGAGAACCGAGGAGTACGTCGGTGAGCACTATGACGCGTCAGGACCTAGGTCGCGCGCGTCCAGACAGTTCAAGTCTACGTACAACTTCTTGGGACGCAGAAATGCGGTCGACAGGCGGGCGTAGCTGGATGTGTTGACGGTATCGCAGATACTGGCGCAAAGAGTTCGGCGTCTGCTGGATTGCCGTTAGCACAAGAAAATGAGCAAGCGCGCACTGGGTACGTACCAGACGGCGCAACCGGGCGGGCAGGCAGCGGGCACAATGATGCGACATGGGATTATTTGTCGCACCGCCTA
>KV425955.1:61611-81481 GCA_001632375.1 Exidia glandulosa HHB12029
GGGCAGAGTCCCAGGCGAAACGGAAAGGTCCGGTCGGAAGTGACGGCCGTAAATTTCAAAGACAGAACGGCAAAGAGCGAGGGCAGGACCTCAGACGAAGCGGAAATGTCCGGTCGGAAGTGACGGCCGTAAATTTCAAAGACAGAACGGCAAAGGCCGGGGGCAAGGCCCCAGACGAACCGGCAGTAACCGTGCGGGGGTAACGGCCGTGAATTTCAAAGACAGAACGGCAAAGGCCGGGGCAAGGCCCCAGACGAACCGGCAGTAACCGTGCGGGGGTAACGGCCGTGAATTCAAAGACAGAACGGCAAAGGCCGAGGGCAAGGCCCCAGACGAACCGGCAGTAACCGCGCGGGGGTAACGGCCGAAATTCAGAGACAGAACGGCAACGCCCGATAACGAAAGCTCGCAGATAAGAAAACGTCACATGCGTGACCGTAACTTACAGTAGACAAACGGGGGAATTGCATGACAACAAAGTACTTGAGAGACCATGAGAGAAGGGGAGCATAGATCATAGAATCCCCGCGCGTCGCGGACGTAACGCCACAGAGAGGTCAGGTTGGTGGGTATACAGGCGAGCGTGGCAGGTGTGGAGGAGCGCGACGCGCGGTACAACTAATGCAAGAGAGATGCTGAAATCAGGAGAAGTGGGCATTTGAATCGTTGAGAGCCTCGAGCTCCAGACTGTCCGCAAACGAGTGCAAGAACCAGAGAGTGCGCCGGCCGGAAATGAGACACTATCACTGAAACAACGAAAGGTGGTAAGACACTCTGTCTGTCGAGCAATAATATTCATAGCCCGGCCGAGATACCTAGAAAATAGATCTGTAGAGATTCATGTATCGGTCCATCTCCACATGTGACAATCCGTACATGGGCCGCGGAGCGATACTTCGTTATGTAGCGCAAGCACCGTCTGCCGCTCATCATCAGACGCCGTGTGCTGGGCTTGGTTGAGCACGGCGTCCCACCACCCCGCGCGTAATTCCAAACAGTGTTGGATTAGATGCACAACCGAGTTCGGCAGGTTATTTGCCATATGCTGCTCCATATGCTGCGCTGCCGTCAACGCGGACACCATGATGCCAGGGTCCAGTTCCGAGAGGAACATGTCAACGTATAGCGACGTCTCCGGGTCTGCGCTTCTCGAGATTGTAAAGTATGCGCATAACGCTGCCGCGATAGCCTCCGCGAGCAGCACTCCGGAGTAGCCAAGTCCAGAGCTTCGCAGCATCGCCCAGATGGACAACTCCATCGTGGAGTCGTCGGATGGGCACAAAATAGCCGTGAGGATCGTAGAAGCAGCTTCCGGCGACCTTTGACCAACTTCGACAAGGTTGATGCATGGCCAGTGAAGATCGGTATGCGTCAATCGGTTTGCGAGCTTTGCGGCCGTTGCTGCGGCAAGTATAGATCGATATGCCTTCCAAAACTTTTGCGCCGCAATATCGGATCGAAATATAACGGCCGCAGAGTTGCTGAGGAAGACCAAGACACCTCCAGGAGCGTGCTTGTCAGTATACTTCTCAGGTGTACCCGACGCCAGGAAGTCCAGTAGGAACGGTGACCGAGACAGGGCATCCTGGCCGAGATAGGAGCCGAATAGACGGAGGATAGTTCGCTCGGCATTCTCCAAGTCGACGGATACACCGTACGATCGGGTGACGACCTGAGCCAGAAGGTCGGCAAGACAAAGCGGATAAGGGCAGGTATCGTGGTTCGGCCGCAAACGACACCATCCATGATGCAGCCCTGACAGGCTAGTCCTATGAAGTGCATCCAGAGCAATGTCCCAGTCCGCTGGGGAGAAGCCGTCTGGGTTACAGAGATCGAGGAACTTGAGTACTGTAGAAAGTGGGAATGTAGTCAACCGGATTGCATGAAAGGCCGACGACTTGAACGACGGCGGCATGACACTGACCGCCTCGACTTCATCCAAATACCACGTAAGCGCAAGAGCATCGGGGTACTGTGAGGTACGAAGTGCGAAAAAAATCTCCGTATTTGGGGACCAGGTGGATCGGTCGGGTGTCATGCAGGCGCTGCTCCGCATCACTCTAATGAGGTCAGGCAGACTGCACTGTATGACAGACCGAGTAAGACCAAGGTAAGCAGAAAAGTCAGAATCGCCGGGTTTAGAGTTCCTAAGACGCTGTGCTAATGATGAATAGGGATGAATGGCACCCAGAGCCTGGTAGCCAACGGCGACCGCATCTGAGTCTGGGACTGCAAATATAAGCCAGGAAAGTGCTGATGCGTCGAGCTCGTCTGCGCGTTCCTCCGGAAGCTGAGAGATGACAGTTCTGTCCCGGCGCAGGGCAACGATTCGGTTGATAGCGCGATCCAGACGGTCGCGCATTGCGACAGGTTCGTCGGGCTGAACATCAGGTACCATCGTAAGCGGCAATATAGATGGGATCTGATAGGTCGTTGGCGACGTGCGTGACCGTCGATATCGAATTAGAAAGCGGGGAATAAGTCCCGCTTTAGCCTTCAAGACGTACGGCAACGCAGTAGCGCAGACCCGAAGAATAATGAGCGAACAGAAATGGGCCCCTCTGCGCAGTTGGTGCACTAGAGGTGTAGAGGTTGGACACTCCGGGATCCAGAGCGGAACGAGAGTGCAGCCAACGTAGAAAACAGAGAGTGAAGATCCGAGGACGATAATCCATATCCCAATGGCCGTATCCAGGCTCCAGAGGAACGCGACGACTCCAGCGAAGAAGAGGAACAGCGATAGATGGAGCATGACCGGGAGCAGGGAGACAAGTTCCGCGACAGGCCACGCATTCAGCGCCTGTGAATAGACCTCGTGGCGACGGGCCCACTCGTGTGGCGACTTCGCGGACGCGAGGTTACGAGCGCGGTACTCGCCGATCCACTGCTTTACGAGGATGCTGAGCAGCGCGACGATCAGGGAGAGCAGTATACTCGTGAACCACAGCCCGTTGATCCAACGCGAGAGTGATGACGCATACTGTAAGTCCGGCGGGGGAGGGAGCACTATGCCCGTGGAGTGGTTTGTCGCAGAGACGAGGATGTAGAGCGCCGCGGCCGCGTACGCCGCGCTATCCGGCTGCAAGAGCTGATAGCTCTCGATCACGAACGCTGTCGCGACAGCGGAGAACAGACCGGCCTATGAAGGTTAAGAGTCTGAAGGCGAGCGCAAGGTTCCACTCACGAAGATGAGGAGGATATCGAGGGTACTGCTCCACCCGTCGAGCAGAGCGTTGTCGTGCGCGTTCGCCTCCTTGCGGTACACCTTCCATACACGCGCTCCTTCGTCCATCTCGCTACCGATGACTGGATCGGGCGGGAACTCCTTCTTGAACTCCGTATCAAGCTCCTCCGGCGACAGCTTATATTCCTTCGCTGCAAGGAGTCGCCGTCAGTCAGGACCGGTGTCTGGCAGGCAAGCGTACGCTGAGTAGCTCCTGGCTCAGTTTGGCCGCGCTCATAGTCCTAGTAAATGTTGAGCTCTTGCGGCGCCCATGACTGTATCTGCTCACCATGATGACGGTTGAAGAAGAGATGCGGAACTTGCCTTCGAGCGTCTGACGGTCTTTGGACGCCGGCGTCAATCATCAATGCAGCGGGACATACGACTCGCTTAGAAAAATGAGGCATGTTGCGGGAAGCTTACCTGCTTCTTGAAAGTGTTGATCGGCGCAGCATTTCAGCATCTACTGTATCAGTTGACGAACCGAGCTGGCTGAGCTTCGAAGCGACGGGGTCAGCGCCGCGTCGAGTACGCCCGAAAGGTGTGTGACCGACAATACTATAACTGAGAACCACGGTATGCATGATCCTTACCAATGTTATTTATTACGAAGGTACACGGCGTCTGCGCGGCACAAGTGCTGAGTCGCTTCATCCCTCTGACTGAACTCAACTCAAGCTGAGATAGAAGGTTGAGATAGTAGTTGTTAGTTGTCTTAAGCAACCAGTCCTATTCACATGTACGTTGGAGTGCAACAACGGCGCTGATTTCACGTAAGGATCCACACCTGGCAATCGGTACATGGGCCGAGGCGGGAGACTTCGTCGTTCAGAGGAAGCACTGTTCGCCTCTCACCGTCAGAGGCCGCGTGCCGTGCCTGATCAAGCACGGAGTTCCACCACTCCGCGCGTAGGTCTACACAGTGCCGAATAAGATGCACGGCTGATGTGCTCAACAGCTCGTCAGTGGACCAAGGTGAGCGTCGCGGCGGGTCCCATTGCGATCCTGCCAACGCAAACACCATAATCGCGGGGTCTAGTTCGGCAAGGAACAGGTCTACATATAGCGACCGCTGCGCAACTGTACTCCTCGAGTTTGCCAAATAGGCTCCCAAGGCTGAAGCGAGATTTTCAGCCACCCAGATCCCGTTGTCCTCAGACCCGAAGCTTCGCCACATTGACCAAATAGATCGTTCTGCCATTGGCGAGCTGAGAGACGGGCACAGGATAGCGGGGAGGATCCTAGATGCCGCTTCTAATGACTTTTTGGAGAGATGTACGATCTCTCGTTGTGACCACTGGACACCTGTCGCCGGGCCCCTGAGCCTCAGGGAACAAGCAGCAGCGATCATTGTTCTGTACGCCTGCCAAAGCTTCTTCCCTGCGCAGGGTGCTGCCAGTGCAACGGCTGCACCAGCGGCAAGGATATAAAGAGTAGACGCGACAGTGCGCGGATCGCGAATCTGCTCGGGCGTGTGCGACTCCAGGAAATCCAGGAGGAAGGGAGACATCAACAGAGGCTCTGCAGCGCCTCCGCGAAGAACCATGAGTATTCGGTAGATACTTCGAGCGGCATTCTCCTTATCCAGTGCGCCGCGAGGGTGAGCGAAAATTTGCGCCAGAATATCGACAACGCAAAACGACGGAAGACAAGAGTTCCATCTTGGGAGTCTCGGCCGCAAACGACACAGATGAGGATAAGAATTCCGAAATGCATCCAGAACAATCTCCCAATCCGCGTCGGAAAATCGGTCTAGGTTGCAGAGATTGAGGTAATCAAAAGGCGTCGACAATGTGGATATATTCAGCCGGAGTGCATGAATAGCCGAAGACTCGATTGACAGCGGCATGACACTATCCACGTCGATTTCGTGAGGAGCGCACGTAATTGCGTACGCGTCGGGGTAGCGCGAGTCGCGAAGCGTGGTGTAGATGTCGGCAGAAATGAAAGGGCCACTTTGATCCGATCTCATGCAGAATTCGCTCCGCTGTGCTCGAATAACGTCGAGCAGACTACACTGTGCGACAGACCGAGACAGACCAATGGACACAGAGGATATCGATTCAAAGATGTTCAGCTTCCTGAGACGCTGCGCTAATGCCGATGATGGATGGATGGCACCTAAGGCTTGGTATCCAACGGCGACCGCATCCGAATCTGGAACTGTAAATATGAGCCAACAGAGAGCTGATGCGTCGAGCTCATCAGCGCGTTCCTCCAGAGGCTGGGAGATGGTGGTTCCCTCCTGGAGCGCGACGATTCGCTTGATAGCTAGATCCAGACGATCAAGCACTGCGATAGGTTGCTCGGGCAGGATAGAACGTGCCATCGTAAGCGGCAATATAGATGAGACCTGACAGGTCGCAGGTGTAATGCGTGACCGTCGATATCTGCTCAGAAGGCGAGGCACAAGTCTAGCTGGAACCTTCGATATGTGGGATAATACAGCAGCGCAAGCTCTAAGAATGATGAGCCAGCTCCAGCGGATCCCTCTGCGCAGCTGGTGTACGAGAGGTGTCGAAGTCGGACATTCCGGGATCCAGAGCGGAACGAGAGTGCAACCAATGTAGAACACAGAGAGCGAAATTCCTAGTACGATGATCCATATCCCGATAGCGGTATCCAGGCTCCAAAGAAACGCGACGACTCCAGCAAAGAAGAGGAACAAAGACAAGTGAAGAATTACCGGGAGCAGCGAGACAAGTTCCGCGACAGGCCACGCATTCAGCGCCTGTGAGTAGACCGCGCGGCGACGGGCCCACTCGTGTGGCGACTTCGCGGACGCGAGGTTACGAGCGCGGTACTCGCCGATCCACTGCTTTACGAGAATGCTGAACAGCGCGACGATCAGGGATAGCAGTATGCTCGTAAACCACAACCCGTTAATCCAACGCGAGAGCGATGATGCATACTGCAGGTCTGGTGGGGGAGGAAGCACTATTCCCGTGGAGTGGTGCGTCGCGGAGACGAGGATGTAGAGCGCCGCAGCAGTGTACGCGGCGCTATCTGGTTGCAAGAGCTGATAGCTCTCGATTACGAACGCCGTCGCGACAGCGGAGAAGAGACCGGCCTAGCAAGGCGTCAGCGTCGAATAGCAGTGCGAGAGTTAACTCACGAAGATGAGTAGGATGTCGAGGGTGCTGCTCCACCCGTCGAGCAGAGCGTTGTCGTGCGCGTTCGCCTCCTTGCGGTACACCTTCCACACACGCGCCCCTTCGTCCATCTCGCTACCGATCACGGGGTCTGGCGGAAATTCCTTCTTGAACTCTGTGTCGAGCTCCTCCGGCGGCAACTTATATTCCTTCGCTAAGGTGTCGTCGTCAGTCGCGCGTATCCGGCCGCACTGGCAGGCAAGCGTACGAGGAGCGGTTCTTGGCTCAGTCTGGCCGTACTCATAGTCCTACGAGTTACAAATATTGAGTCCTTGCGATGCGTGGAATTACATCTGCTCACCATGATGACGGTTAGAGGAGGACATACGGAACTTGCCTTCGAGCGTCTCAGAGCCCGTCGGCGTCATTGCGGATGCAGAATGGAATCTTCGCGGATGTATTGACCTGCTAGTCAAAAGTCTTCTCGTCTTCTCAGCCTGTACAGTACTTACAGATGCGGCGAAACATGGGTCGGTGCCCCGTTTCTCAGCGCTCAGCGCGCCCTTGCCTGAAAGGTATGAACTCTGTTACATGAGCTTTACTGTCCCCGAGAGGCGCTCGCGAATCTGTTTCACAGCGGAGTAAGGTACTGCCTTTGTACAAAGAGATCCAGACATCTCCTATATAGTTCCAGCCTGCTACGCTACATACAGGCTGTGGATCCCCTTCAGTCCGAAAGGAGTTGCCCAAAGTAGGTCAAACCCCAGGCAGGAGCGTCTATCCACGGTCGACCGAGATAGGACACCTGAGACGATAACTGTAAGCCCCGCTCCCTGACGAAGCGCCTCGTTCCATGTCATTGAGAAGGTGCTCTGTGCCCTGATTGGCCCATCAGGATCATGATCCATTTTAGGGTTGGTGATCAGCGGTTCCTCTCCTTGACGACGAGACGAGACGCTGTCCCGAAGTTTCGTCGTCCCTTGCAGTGCAACTGTCATAATGGCTCCAGGGGCAAGGATATGTAAATCCCATAGCGTGGAGGGGGGAGAGGAAGAGACGAGGAAGGCGTCATGGATCTGGACAATGATTGTGAATCCTTTTCGGCGCCCGGAATTCGGCGCAGTTCGGACCTCTGCTTTCGCGCAAGTGCTCCCAACTGGTCGCGCGCCAACCTCTATCCGCGTACCCAAACAGAATTCGAACGGCTTCTCCTGCCCGTGCCAAACGCGGGGTCGTTCATCCCCTGGGCACTGGGATGGTCGCGTAAAGATCTTTCGACTGCGCACGAAGCCGATCTCCAATCTTCGCAGCTTGTCCTCTTTCCATGACGATCCCGTTCTCCGTTGCGCTCGCCGCTCAGACGGCTGAAGTTGCGGGCCACGAGATATCCCGCACCTTGCTCGGCGTCGCGCAGATTATCTCGGAATCTGCTAGGGTGCGCATCCATCCGCCGCCGCTGCGGTCGTAGTCGTGCCTAACAAACAGGGCGTACCCTTCTAGATCGTCCGCGTCAACCAACAAGGGTGCCTGTCCCTCGCGCGACACGTAGACGAGCTCGTCGCCGTCGTCAACACCGAACTCGAAGCTCAGACTCCCAGCTCTGTCGAATGGGAAGAGGGCTTGCAGGCGTTTCGGATCGCGCTCGAGTCCGTGCGGGAGTTCTTGCAGGACCAGACGAGGAGGAGTTATCTTTCGCAAATCGTGCACCAAGATCGCGACGCTGCGAAGTTGCAGGATCTGCGGGAGGTCGTGAAGAGTTCGTTCTCTGTTCTTCAGGTGCGCTCCGTTTCTCTTCCACTCGTCGTAGGCTGCTTGTTGATTGTAAGGACGGGTGCTGCGGTAGTTGACGGCACGGTTCCATCTTCACGAACTCGCCGAGGCCGCGACGGCGCCGTACGAGTTCTCCGCGGCGCTGGAAGAGCTCGACGCTCTCCGTCTGCCCTCCCCCTCCACGTCCAAACTCAAGGCACCCATCCCCGCACCACCGCCGAAACAACCACGACGAGCAGTCGCTCCGCTGCCTCCCTGCCCGCAGCTCTTCTTCGGTCGTGCAGACGAGACGCAGTCGCTCGTCGATGCGCTCCCGGGACGCCATTGTATCCTCGGTCCGCCAGGGATCGGCAAGACCGCGCTGGCCCTCACCGTTCTCCACTCCCCAGCAACTGTTCGGCGATTTGGGGAGCGGCGGTACTTCGTGCCTTGCGACGCTGCAGACCGTATCAGAGACGGAGGATGTCTTGGCGTGGTGGCGGGCGCGTTTGGCATCCTCGCTTCGAGTCGCGCGAAGCTGGAGCGGGAAGTTTTGGCGTTTCTTCAGGGCGAGGGGGAGGAGACGTTGGTCGTGTTGGACAACTTCGAGTCCGCATGGGAACATCATTCCTCCACTTCCACTTCCTCCGAAGCCGAGTCGCTCCTATCACTCCTCGCCTCCCTACCAAACCTCTCGCTACTCGTTACGCTTCGCGGATCCGAACGTCCGTCCGCCTCCTCATGGACTCGACCGTTCTTCCCTCCTCTACGCCCACTCTCTCAAGACGCCGCTCGTCAAGCCTTCCTCTCCATCGCCGGCTCCGAGGAACCGCTAGACGAGAGGCTAATGGAGAAGTTAGACGGCGTCCCATTAGCCCTAGAACTCATGGCCTACCTCGCGCAACTCGAATCCGCCCCAACCCTCCTCGCGCGCTGGGAGGAGCAGCGGACCAGCATGTTAAAAAGGGGATTGACGAGTCTCGACGCGTCGATCGCCTTATCGGCGAATTCGCCCCGTATGACGGACGGGGCGTTGAAGTTGCTCAGTCTGCTCGCGTTGTTGCCAGATGGGGTGGTGGATAGCGATGTGGGGCTGTGGGCAGGACATATACCGAACAGCGCACGGGCTCTGGCGACGCTTCAGCAGACGGCGCTCGTCTCGCGACATACCGCCGACGAAGGCGAAGGCGACCAGCGCAGGTTACGCGTCCTCGCTCCGATACGCGAGTACATCCAGCTTCATCATCCGCCGTCTCATGAACTCGTCGCGCCGTTACTGGACCATTATTTCGCGCTCATCGATCTTTTCAAACCGTGTCCTAATCCTGCTACGGCATCTGAAGTGGCGCGGGAACTAAGAAATACGGAGTCGATACTCCGATATGCACTCTCGTCCGGATCCTCTTCGTCGTCTCCGAAACGAGCGCTGGAAGCGTGCGTATCGTTCTGTCGGATGGTCGTCCAGCGCGGGATCGGCTCTACCGACATCCTCTTCTCCGCTCTCTCTGTCGCGCGAGGAGACCCGGCGACGGAAGATCTAGTAGGTCAACTGTTATACTGGTGGGCGTATATGGCGAGTACAACCACCGTCCCCGGCGTCCTCGAAGACTTGCTCCGCGAAGCGAAAGGGATCTTCGAGCGGACGGGGAACGATGCAGGCGTCGTCGACACTTCGATGCATCTTCTCCGCTTTGCTTCCGTCGAAGAAGCCGTAGTCGATGGCGAGCGGACGCTAGCGTTCGTACGTGACAAGGGGCTGGGCGAGCGGAGGGCGGCTCGGACGCTTCAAGCTCTTGCGAGGGCGCACGAACGGTTGGGTAATATCGCTCAGGCGCGGGGAGCGCATGAGGAGGCTGTGAAAGCGTTATTGGCGAGCGAGAAACCGGAGATGACGCTCGTAGGCTTCAGTCAGGCCCGTCTGGCGCACTACGCTCTTACACTCGACGATCCGGCTCTCGGACTGCGTATACTCGCCGAACAGGCTCTTCCTGCGCTGGAGGCGACGAGCTATACAGTCGGCGTCGGGAACGCACATCATTCGCTTGGGTCGGGTTTACTACTCCGCGGGGACGCACAGCAGGGTATACAACAACTTCAACAGGCGTTGGAGATTTATCGCAGTGGGGCGTACGTCCGACATCAGATCGAGACTCTTTGCAGGATCGTCGAAGGACATCTGGCGGTGGACGATGTGTCCGCGGCGGAGGAGGCATTGCGACAAGCGGCATCCATGATTCGTTCAGAGGACGGGACGTCGTACGCTCGCGCACACGTCGCGCATGCGCAGGGACTCCTAGCACTTCACCGTGGCGACGCACAAGAGGCACGCGCGGCACTCGGGAGTGCCTGGAGAGCGTTTCGGGCGAGAGATAATTTGATCTCGCCAGAGATATGGACTGCGACGGGCGCGGAGACTTTACTCGAACTCGGATGCGTCGCCCAGCTCGAACGCGACGAAGAGGAGGCGCGGAATATGTTTGTCGTCGCGGCGCTGGCGAGTCGAAAGGTGGGATGGGTGACATCGAGCGTCGACGCTTTGGCACACCTCGCCGAAACCCTCGGAGACGAAGGGGAAGGAGTGCTACAGGCGGTGATGTTGCCGTTGCTGCGGTTCGGGTACAGGCCTGCTCTGGCTCGGGCATTGTTGTGCTCTGGCGAGATTGCGCGGAGACGAGGACAGCTGGGGTTGGCGAGACGTAGGGTGGAGAGTGCGCTGAGACGGTTCGAGGACATGAAGGATGCCGGAGGGATATCTGCCGCACGTGTAGGTTTAGAAATGTGTACATCAGTCGTAATGTAATACAATACTCAAGGCCTAAAGAAGCAAGTTCACGAGGCGCGCCGGATTGAACCGCGCCGTGATCACCGTTCTTGTCTCCGTCGTCGATTGTGATGGTGGCGAGCAAGCCGCGCAAGTCGTCCAGCTCGTCGTCCAAGCGTCTCTCGCTCGGGCTGGCTATCCCGACGCTCATGTCGCGCGGCACCCAGCGATACGACTCCGTTCTCGGCGAGTTTATCCGCGACGAGCCGTCCGACGTCGACCGTAACGGCGTCGCCGTCGACGGTGGGCGCGAGCACTGGATGATTGGCGAGTCTGTTGCTTATCTGTGTGGGTGCTGGTGCTCATATTCTGCGTAGAGCACATTGCCGCGGCGATCTGTGAGGAGGATCCAAATGGCAAGACGCATTGGGTGCGCGCGCCACGTCTCTATTCAGAGCCATTACTTACTCTATTATAGTATATTGCAATACGGGTACGCTCCTCTATCGAGCTATGATGTCGTTG
The DNA here is from genome assembly GCA_001632375.1 of Exidia glandulosa HHB12029. NCBI lineage: Eukaryota > Fungi > Basidiomycota > Agaricomycetes > Auriculariales > Exidiaceae > Exidia > Exidia glandulosa. The sequence goes on from KV425955.1 coordinate 72,962, forward strand.
CTGACTCGACACGCAGTGGGTCGGCTGCGACGAGCTGTTCTGGCAACCGTGGCACAATGTGTGGAACGGCGAAGGCACAGACTCGGCGCTACACTACTTCTTCGCGAATGTACACCCCAACTGCTGTATCAACGGCGACAAGTACCCCGTCGGGCGCACCATTTACGGTTCAGAGGAATACATTCGTTGCGTCCTTCCCCTCCGAGTCCTCATTCCACGCCACACGCTTACATCTCTTTGTAGTCGACGCCATCCAATCATGCGCAGCACAAGTATGCTCCAACGACGTTTCCCAAATGCAAGCTTGGCTCCTCCAGAATCCGCGCTACACCCTCATCTCCCCACCTCACGGCCACAAATCCACCTCCGCCCCGCCGCAAGATATCTTCGACGACCTGCCCGCGCGCGCCAAGTTTCGAAGGGCGCCCGTACCTGTGTTCGAGGATAACGTTCTAAGCATCGATAGGGTGAACGACCAGCACGAGGAGCTGTTCAGCGAGGGCGTCGTGCCCGATGCGATTCGGTGCGCCGAGGACCTGGATGCGGAGATGTATGAGGACGGCGAGCGCGCTGCTACTCCGCCACCGGCGCGGAAGAAGAAGACCGGCAAGGGGACGAGTCGCAAGAAGACGAGATAGGTCTTCTAGTGTTCCTTTTTACATTTTGCTCTCGTGCTTTCCGATCCACTGCTTCGCTACGTCCTCTCTCCACTTTACCTATGTTGTAAGTATACCAGTCCCGGGTGTTGCGTTATACTTCTCTGGATAATTAGGGTACTTTATACATTAATGTATACTGTCAGTATGTGCTCTTCGTCGTACTTAAGGGTTTCAAAGACTACCGGGCCGTGAATATGAGCAGTTTCAAGTTGATCTTATCCGACTGACTTGTCAAGGACTTCTAGTGCGGTCGCTCCCCCGTCAAGGGCTTGGTGAGTAGGGAGATAGGTGGATTCGGAGCTGCGACCGGCCGACGGATGCGTGCCCGGCTGAATTAGCGCATCTTGACCTTGTCCCACACCCTGACCAAGACCTGCACTATGTGTCCGTTGCCAGTGAAGCTGTGCTCCGAGTCAATACCTCAACCGCTCAAGCTCGGACCCTGCAGCTGTGGCAGCCTCCGTGCTATCAGTATGGAATTTGCTATCACAACGACGAGGAGCTTCAAGCCATTCTTGTCAGCCTCGCGCGTCTACCTCATAGTGCGCGCACCCTGGACTTTCTCGGCGGCGGGGATGAATTTTTCAATCACCCCTTGTCGTATGAAGAAATCTCCCGTCTCATGCAGGCAATAGACGGCTTGGAACTGGTCGAGTTGCTCATTTTCCCGTGCGGCGAAGCGTACTCCAGGAGCGGCTCTGACGATTTCGATCCTAGCGTGGACGACTTTCCGCAGATACTCTGGCAAGGTCTCTGATAGGAGGATGTGGCTTCGCACGGACAACGTTTCAGGCATCCAATGTGCATTAGGCTCAGTCTTCGCCGAGCGTAAACTGCCTGTGTGCCGGGCCTGCAATTGCTTTCATGTTGCCAGTTCAGCTCTTAACAGACATTGTGCGGTTCTTCCATTCTCCACCGCTCGCTAATAAACATTGTACGCCGACTACTTTCCGACGCGTGGAGACGTTGTGATTGACGAAGCTTCGGCCCGGGGTCAAGAGAAGGGTGAAGAGGCGGGACATTTGACATCGGCAATCAGCGCATCTTTTCCTCGTACTACATCCTGACGCGTAAACCCCACGCCATGCCTTCATTGCCAATGGAGCTCTACTCCGAGATCGCGCAATATCTCGACCGCTCGGACCTCGCAGCGCTCTCGGCGTCTACTAAAACCTTCCACGCACTCGCAACGCCTCTACTCTACCGCCATGTCGTGATCCATAGAAGCCCCTCCGTCGAGCAATTGGCCAGGCTGCTGCAGACGCTCGTCGATTGCGCGGTAGATTTTGCGCCGTTCGTTCAGCGGCTTGAGCTCGACTGGAGCGCGGCGGACTACTGTGGCAGACCGATCGCGTCGATGCTGCATGCATGCCTTCCGCGTATGTCGGCATTGACATTTCTCGTCATTAACGCTTCCGCCTGCACACTTGACGACGTGACCATGCCCGCTCTTCGCGAGTTCCATCTTGCCTACTGGGCCGAGCTCGATCGAGGGTTCCTGGCTCGGCATCCGCATCTCAAGCGCCTGTCGTTGGGCGGGTGGCGCAGTGGTTCACTCCCGTTTCACGATCCGATGCCACAGGGATTGGAGTATTTGTGCATGTCGAGTGCGCCGTTCGCGTTGGCGCTCTTGAAGCGTCTGCCGCAGGGCAAGGACGCAAAGCTTGCACGCATCGATCTCGGCATGACTGGTGGGCTGCAACTACATGAAGGAGCGCCGTCGGAACTCCTCAGACTCCTCCAGGACAGCTTTCCCACAGTTTCCCAGGTCAACGTCTTTGGACTGTACGCGCCGATTTTTTTGGAGCACCTGCGCGCCACTGGTACGCGGGTTATGCATGTCACGCGAGTGGGCGTACAGGGCTATGGCTATGGCAATGACATCGTCAGACGCATTTTCGTCGCCGTCGCGCATGCCTTTCCCCGTGCGCGCACGCTGGACTATCGCAGCGGCGAGGATGGATTTCGCATCCACGCCCTGTCAAATGACGAAATCGCTCGTATCGTACAGGGGATAGAGGGCTTGAACCACGTCGACTTGGTCATCTTCCCGCACGGCAAGGTGTATTCCAGGAGCGGGAATGACGACTTCGAGCTTTTACCTACCCATGTAGACGACTATCCACAGGTTTTCTGGCCAAATCTGTAGCATGCGGCTCCGCAAGGACGCGATCCTGTATCTCACAGCTCTTTGGCTACTCATGTAACGTACCATCGAGTTGTTCGGGAGTCTTCAAGAGGTTTCGACGCGCAGTTCTGCCGCGCTGACAGTACTCGGCTCGGATTCGGGTAAGTGGTCGATGAAGTTTACGAGGAGCCAACGTACCCAGTCGATGTGGACGCTGCATAAAGAAGTAAACAGGACGCTCTGGCTGACAGGGATCTACGATGAGTATGTTAAGAATTCGCAAGCCAAAATACTACTTTGCTTGCCTCCCGCCGGGGGACCTATCCCGGACTAGGTACCCTGCGTCCTTTGCTGTATTTGAAGTATTTGGTCTCGGACCACTCGAAGAATTTCCTCCTTGTGTTCCATTTGCTGCCGAATCGGCAATCAACGCATCTCTTCCTTGTCTCTTCCTCTCTCGACGACGCGTCTGCAATATGCGCCGACTACCTGTGGAGCTGCAGGCCGAGATCGTGCAGTACCTTGACCCTCGAGAACTCGCGACCGTGTCGACAACGGCGAAAGGCTTCCAGCAGCTTGTGACGCGTCTTCTCTACCGCCACATCGTCTTCCACGCACGTTCCGCAAAAGTCCACCTTCAGTTGGAACGACTCTTCATAACCCTTATCTCACATGTAGACGACATTGCACCCTTCGTCCAACATCTCGACCTCGACTGGGACGCAGGGTTCAGCACTGGCCGCGGCAGGAGACAACGGAAGGCGCCACTCGCGTCACTGTTGACGCACACACTCCCACATCTGAAGAGTTTGACGTACCTCGCTGTAGGTCCCAGGTCCAACATGGCTAAGATTTTAGATCTTCTCACCATACCCACACTGCGCGAGTTCCACTGTGCCGCCGCCGGCGCCCTGGACAACGGTTTCCTAAGTCACCATCCGTATCTTGCGCGGTTGTCGCTGTGCACGCACTCGAGCGCGGATCACGTTATCTTTTCCTTTCTCGGTCGCCTTCCACAGGGCCTCGAGTATTTGCGCTTATCGAGCGCCACGCGTGCGTTGGACATGATGGGGCGTCTCCCGCAGGGAAGGGAGGCGAAGCTGACGCGGCTGGATTTGCGCGTCATCAATTGGTGGGACAGGCCCGACTTTCTGGAACTGCTGCAACTTCTGCGGGAGAGTTTCTTTACCGTCTCTTGCATCAACGTCTTTGGACCCTGGGCGAAAGATTTTCTGACGCACACAAGCACGGTGACAGTCGGGCACGTCACCCGTGCTGGTGTTCCGTGTTTTGAGCTTAGAAACATCGAATACCAGTTGCCGGAAATCCTAGTCGGCGTCGCGCGTCTCTTCCCTAACGTGCGCACTCTGGACATTCTAGCCGATCGTCCATTTTCATATCGAGACATCGCTCGCCTCGTTCAAGCGACGGACGGTCTCCAACGCGTCGACCGGATTGTTTTCCCAGATGGAAAGGCGTACTCCCGCACGGACGCCGACGACTTCGAGCCACTGGCTACTCGCGTGGAAGATTATTCGCATATTCTCTGGCCGGGTTTTTGACTGACGCTCAGAGGCTTCCAGGAGGGGACGGCTGGCACATTATCCAACTGCGCGGGCTGTTACGTTCGGATAATACTTTTAAAAAAGCTTGCCGTCCTGTAGTACTCGTAACCCAGAACGCACTGTTATATGTCCTCAAAAGATGCATACCTAAAAAAGTGTCTTTTGCTCCGTGTTGTCCCTTCTCTTACGTAGTTTTGCTATGCTCACTATGTTTCTGGGTGTGGAGAGCTCTGATTTGATATGGTTTCAGTCGTAGTGTGCCAATAGGATACAGTACGACGGATCAAATAAAATATAGGTCTTGACCCCGGACCTGTGTGCATCGGCAATCAGCGCAACTTGTCGTCCAACATCCTGACGTCGGACCGCCAAGACCTGCGCTATGCGTCCGTTGCCAGTGGAGTTCTGCTCCGAGATCGTACAATATCTGGACGGGTCGAGCTCGGACCTTGCAGCTGTGTCGGCGTCCACCAAAACTTTTCACGCACTCGCGACGCCGCCGCTCAACCGCCACATTGCACTGCGTAAAACGGCTTCCGTCGACCGTATAGTCAGACTGTTCCACACGCTTGGGGATTGCGCGGCTCTCGTTCAGCAGCTCGAGCTGGACTGGACCGCGCCCAGCCACCATGGTGGAGCGGTTGCTTCGATGATGAACGTACGGCTTCAGCGTTTGTCGGGTTTGACGTATCTCGCGGTCAGTCCTGCGTTGGATATATTCACCTGGGCGTTCGACGACGTGAGGACGGATTTGCCAATCACCCATTATCGTATCAAGGCAGCGCTCGTCTCGTGCAAGGGATAGACGCCTTGGAACTGATCGAGTTGTTCATCTTCCCACAAGCCCCCGCGATAAACCAGATCACGCGCGTAGGCGCAGTATACAATTATTCCGCTCTCGGACTCTCATTTGAGCGATGAAAAGTTGCTAGCAGCAACCAGCGCGTCGTTTCCTCGGTTCTTGCCCTCCCTACCGCGTCACGTCTGGGATGTGTGCACATTGCCAATCGAGCTATACGGTGACATCGTGTGGTACCACCATCGGCCAGAGCTTGTGGCCGTGCCGAGCTCTTCGGAGACCTTCCAGGGACTTACGACCCTCCTTTATACCGCCACGATGCTCGTCTTTCGCATTTTCTGCGAACGGAGTGCCTCCGTTGATTGTTGCCGTACGCGATGAGGGAGAGGAGCTCCGCGCGCGTATACCCTGCGCGTTTGCGACAACGAGGTGGAGACCACCACACAGCCGCGGGCGGTTCTGTCAAGCCAACCGAAGTGCGGGTACAGTCTCACATATCAATCAGATACATTCAGCCTCCTGGTTGGATATTAGGCACCTCGCTACTTTGAATGGATGTCCTTTTGGTTGGAGCAGCTGGCCCCGTTTTGCACCAATCGTCGACGTAGACACCAAGTATGATGTTCTCTATTATAGGCGGAGGAACAACGGTCTACCGAGCACAGGTCATTCTTCACCGCCAGGTTAACAGACGGCAGCGGTGGTTGAGAGCTTCTACGTTTCTCACCGTGATTGTGTTGCGATCTGGATCCATATTAGCCTGCTCTCCCCTGTCCGCCCTGCTACACATCGCCAAATCACCCCCGTCATGCCTCCTCCGCGCCGCTCGACATTGCCAGCAGCGGCTACGACGCTCGAGACAGCTGCTGCAGCGCTCAAGGTTGCCAGAGAGGCGACCGAGACAGTTCCTATCGCCGGACAGATTCTCGGCTCCGCAGCGCACATCTTTGAGCTCGCAGAGGTAATACCTACGCCAGCCTCTCCAGGACCCTCCATGACATCTTGGACCTCCTGCAGAAAATAGAGAAGAAACGGCAGGCCATGTATGACCTGGTCACTACATCTGCGAGTTACGCGCAACAGATCGACCTAGCCGTTGCGGGACGTGTGCTGGAAGTCAGTATGGAGCGCCGGCTGGAACGCCTATACACGTTCGTATAATCATTATCGACCGTGTGTCCTACTGACATCTATCTCAAGGGTGTTCGCGAAGATCGAGGCGCTTTTGCAGATGGAAACTGCGCCAAAGAGGGCGATCCTTCGCGTACTTCGGCAAGTCTTCGTCTTGCCGGTACAGGCAGAGGTCTTGGCTGCAGAGCTTGAGAATGAGATGAAGCTCTTCCAGGTGCGGATCTGTTCCTGACTGCCTCTATCGCGGACTCAAGCGCGTGCAGGCATTGAGCCTCATCGACACGCGACTTGCCGTTGCGGACACCGCGCGCATTATGGAGGAAGATGTCCAATACGACGGAGACGTATGTGTCTGTTCCGTGAATGCATCTTGCTAACACGCTACTCGTACAGTGGCGACGGCTCCGTCACAGCGATATTCAGAGAAATGTCTGACTCCGACCGCCATGTCGCCGGGCAGAAGAGCTCGAGCACTCGCCGCACACACGCTCACGGATCGACCACAACAGCACCCGCGACTCGAGACAACAACAAGACGACTAGCACGCGCAGCACACCGCCCAAAAACGATGTCACCAGCGCACTCGACGCCGAGGCCGCGCGACTCGCAGCACGCAAAGCGGACCCCCGATGGATCGTTATAGAGCGGACTAGGTTCGCCCACGCTGACCAGGCCGTGCGCGAGAGGCTCGTGGAGCTGGGCGATCGGTACTTCCTGAATTTTGCGCGCTGTTCCGACGCCGTACACGACGTCGCGCAGATGCTACCTTCGTTTAACGTGATGAAGGGAGAGCGCCACCTCGTCAAAAGGCTACTGGACGACCTGCAGCGCATCGCGCTATGGCTGCAACCCGGACTCGACGAGCTCAACATCGCCTGGCCCGCTTTCTTTGCGCGCGTCCCCGCGTCGCCGTCGGTTTCCGTAGCAACGCAAACGCCCGTCCCAAAGCCGGCCGCCGCACCTGTCGCACCTGCTGTGCCCGCGACCTCCACCGCTCCCAGCACTGTCGCCGTTCCCGCCTCTTCGAGTGTGGCTGCCGCACCTGCCACCCCTGCCGTTTCTACCGTTCCCGCTGCCACCAGCTTGGCGGACACTCGCCCGCCCCCAGAACCTGCCGCACGCCCACCGGCTGCAGCAGCACCTGTCTCATATGCGTCCGTTACATCGACCCGACCCGCGTCTATTTCAGCACCTACGCCCCGCACTTCGCCCGCTATACCGCAATCTTCATGCCGATCTCCCTCGATGCGACTTATCGTTCGCTACCCGACTTCGGACGTACTCCAGAACAGTTTGCGCCCCCACCCTGCGACCCTGACTTCTGCACTCAATAAAGCTCTGGATGCCGACTACGTCTCCGCGATCAGCTACTCACACCGCGGACAACTTATACTCCACACGCACGCCCCTTACGATGCCCAGCAACTCGCTCAGCACTCCGACAAGATCCAACACGTTCTCCGTTCCGTGCACGCACTCGCTACCGACATGACTCCCACGCTGGAGACCGGGGAAACCTGGTCCAAAGTTGTGGTACATAATGTGCCACTTCCCATCTGCTCCGGTGCGAGCGATGTGCTCAACCTTGATGCACTCCTTGCCGATGTCTGCGCCTCAAATGGCCTTCACACTGCCGCCATACGAGTTGCTCGGCCGCTTTGCCCTCGCAATACGCTTGAACATCGTTTCCGTGCTTCAACATCGTCCTCTCCGCAGTTTGTTCCGATCTTACTCGGCTTCTCCGATAGTGACGCTGCCTCCCAGCTGCTCCGCAATGGGTTGGTCTGGCAGTACGCACATTGCCGTGTTTCCCGTTATCGCCCACGGCGCACCGACTCAGCAGCTGTCCGCCGAGAAATGCTGCCGACACCACGTGCTACCCCGGAGAAGTAGAGCCACTAGGCACTTTCCTATTTCTCTCCTACATCCCATTCCACTACCACCTCTCCTCTTCCTCCTCTCTCTTTCTTATGAGCCGATGCCAGACCCATTCCGCCGACACACTGTTTCGATTTCCTTACCGCCCGCTTACCCGTCGCACGCCCAGCTGCGGCCACGCATTCCGCAGCCCATGCAAGCGACATCCGAGGCATGTCCTCTGCGCGTAAGCGGCTGGAGATATTGGGGGCGCCCTGATAGAGCTACAACCACTCCGATGTTACCACCCTGTATGCCACTATTCAGTAAATGTCCGCATAGGCTCAGCCTGAAGGACAATAAATTGATTCAAAAAAAAA
>KV425955.1:81581-129090 GCA_001632375.1 Exidia glandulosa HHB12029
AAAAAAACAGCGATATTCAGAAGTTACACGTTGTCCACCAGTGTGTTGTCACAGATGGCATCCTTACTTATGCCAGTGCGCGCGTCAACGGCGAACTTATGATTCTTCGGTATCTGGACAAAGAGATCATCTGTCGCGACCGGAGCACATGTTACGATCCACGGAGACGAACGCTGTGGAAAACCTATCCTGAGTTTATCCGGCGATTATCGTTCGTGACAGACTGTATCAGCCATTCATCTTCTCAATCCGCTTCTAGCACTGTTCATGGGTCACATCCTAATGTCGTGCAGCTCTATGGTACGCGGGACCGATCGCCGGAGGCAACGTTCGCTGCCTTCAGATCCGGTATGTGATCTCCTTCGTGAGAACTGCATTAAAGCTCACCATTGCTTCCATAGGCACCCGCCACGTCGTCGACTTTATTGATCAGTTGCAAGGTTTTACGCAAAATGACCCTCCCGATCCCCATGCACTCATAAGGACGACGTTGGTGAGGGCATTGTTACATAATCACTGTCGAGCCTTACCTGACTGGTTGAAGTGCTACAGAATTCTGGTAGATTGAACCGACTGCACATTGCTCGAGAACGCCTTACTGTATTCATTTCTTGCAGGATGCCGCTTGGTTCCTAAAACATCGTCACCATCTGGTATGGATAGGCGATACCCCTGTCATTGATGAGTTCGGCGAGCCTCAAATAGGAACCTTCGACGACCTTGAGGATGAAGTGTTCGTAGCCTCCGAACATGCGGTCGAGCGGATCCTTTCTGCTCTGCAACAAGTAAGTCACGAGTCGACCGGTGATCACTCACTTCTCACTAATTTGCTACCTTCCTCAGGTCAGGAAGCCGTTTGCTTCCGTGTTAGCCGAAGAGACAAGAGTTGACGAACTTTACGACGGTCGTTTCTTCGACTCGCTTGCGGCGTCGCGAGTATCCTACGCTCCGCGAGCCCTCCAGTTGTGCGGCCAGTTACGTACGGAGAAGCTCTCAATAAGCGTCGAGGTCTATCGATACACATCAGCTCCTGTGAAGCTTTCTCTCCCGGAATCTACGATCACACATGCTCGCGAACATTTCACAACTGCATGGGAGGCCCAAGATCAGAAAAGAGGGGCATGCGACGCAATTCTACACCACGCACTCCTGAACAAACAGCTCCTGCAGCCGGTACACAAAGGCTGGATAGGGGTTCATCCTCGCGGGGAGATTACAGTACTCAGTAAGTCTGCCCGGTCATGACTTGTTACCGTTCTGTATTGACAAGGGTGTGCCTTGTGTAAGTCAGACACACAACCATGGACGAAGATGGCTACATTCGTTTAGAGGAGGTCATTATACCTGTACCGAAGGAGAGTCCCCTGAATACCCAGATCAAGGAGATTCTACGTATCGACAGCTCGTTCGTGGGATGTGTTTACCTTCACGAGGTCCAGTGCTACGAGGAGCACACCCACTGCGGCTTTCCCGCCGCTTGCTCTGGGCCGCGGCTTGTGTCGTGACTAATATACTGTACTTTCAGGTCAGTTCCTGTGGAGTCCTGCATGCCTGGAGAGCAGAGAACCGTCTGTGGAGAGATTGACCTCGTCTGTGTGGTTGCCCATCTTCAAACTTCGAGAGAGGAGACAACGTCAGTGCGCGCTGATACATCTTCGCTGGATAGTGGACACGATGGTGCTCTATTCGATTTCACGATCGCAACAACGGACGAGCCACGAGAGAGTGCCGGCTGTACGTGCAAGAAGTAACGATAGAATTGAATGTGGAGTTGCAATATGAAACAGCAAAGAGAAACTACTACGGCGGGAGAGGGGAGGTAGGAGGGAGGGAGTTCTCTTCCTACTTCGCCTACTGTACTCTACGTATCTAACCGGTTCGCCCGGACTACCACTCCTGCCAGCGGCGGTCGTAGACTGTACTACTTGTACACTATTACTATTACTATTACAACTGTTGTTACAATCGGATCGTCAGTGCTGCGGACATGTTCGGATCGGGGGAACCTGGCTCTCCCTTCCGGGCGGCTGCTGTGGTCGCTTGCAGCCGTTCCACTCACCCCCCGATCCCGTGGCAGGCCAGGAGGGTTGATCCAAGAGTATGAGCAGATGGAGAGCCATTTGTGGAGCACGTTAACCCCGGTGCTCCACGCGGTTCTTGAAAGAACAAGGGCCTGCGTTCACTATATCGCGGAGAATGCGCTTCCCGCCAGGTCTCCACAGTTTCTCCCCTATCATACCGTCTCATAGAATGATGCTCATGTACAGTGCGAAACCACTGGACATGCGCAGAGAGTTAATACTCATTATTTATGTAATGTTGGTCCGAATGGCAACTACTGCTGTCGTAATGAACTCCGCATTCTCACGGTTACCATACCCTTTTAAAGCTAGAAGACACCGAGAGATGGTGGTATGTCCATAGACGCGGAGTGAGTTATGTAGCCGAGCTCCCGAAGCCCCATGAGACGCCGGCGGACTCCTCCGATACAAGCCTTGTCCTTGACCACGTTCCTGTCATCGGCCTGACCACCAGCCTGTCGAACCGTCTGAACGCCCACCAACATCGAGCTGTATGATTCGCCCGGGAAGCCGGACCCGGGACCGCAGCGCGAAGTGGATGACTCGCATCTGAAATTCTTCCTCTGATAAAAAAGCGCGGGTGCCGTGGCGCAGACATCGAGCCTTCAGCCTACCATGACTCTAGCCATTCGACTCGCCGACGTTGTTTCTCGAACGCGCATCTTCCCTGCACGCTCCGGTGAACGAGTGTCCACGCCGCTCTCAATCCTTGATGCGACTGTAGCGCGGTTCACGCCCACCAGCGCGACGTGGCTTTTCGCGCCGCATGCGCCCAGTATAGAACTTCTGCATCGGTCCCTTGTCGCGACATTGGACGCCTACCCGCAGCTTGCTGGGCAACTACACTGGGGTCCGCGCTGTGGACGTCCGACGCTCACCTACGGTTCCGCATCGAGCGATCCTGGTGTCGAGTTCGTGCATGCAGACAGCCCGCATGTTCTTGCGGATATTGTGCCCGATGCTGCTTCGCGACGCGCTGGACCGTGGGATGCCAGCTGCGTCCCCAAGTTGGGTCTACTACCGGACGAGCCAAAGTTCGCTCTGCACGACTTGCAGACGTTCGAAGGCCTGCCGTGCACGGTCGTTCAGATCACGACCTTCAAGTGTGGCAGCGTCGGTGTCGCGGTCAAGATCGCGCACCCGATAGCGGATGCACAGGCGCTCGTCACGTTCGTGCGCGATTGGGCAGCTAGGAGCCGTGCGCTGGCCCAAGGACAGGCTCCCCCTGTGATTAGCCCGGTGTTCGACCCCGCGCGTTTAGATGCCGCCGCTGTACCCGGCACGACGAGCGCGTTGTCGCTTCATCGCTACGACTGGTGGGCGACGCCTTCTGGCGGCATCGACGCGGCGCGCATTCCTTCTGAGCTGCACGAAGCAGGCGTCAAGATCGAGCCGTCTGGCAAGTGCTTGCCCTGGGGCGAATGGGATCTATCAGCCCCCGTGTCGCATGTTCTTGTGCACTTCTCGCCCGCCGAGATCCAGCGCATCTACCTCGCCGCGTCTACCGACGGCATCAAGATCAGTAGACTCGACGCGCTCCTCGCACACGTCTGGTCCTGTATCATCCGCGCGCGCCAACTCGATGTAGACGTGGAGGAAGTGTACCTGGACGTAACGCTCGGCATGCGCTCGCGCGTCGACCCGCCGCTGCCGGACAACTTCATGGGCTCGCCGATCCTCCTCACTCACGCTACGGCCTCGCCTTCCACGCTCACACCAACCTCGGCGGCGTCTTCTATCCGCGAGGTCATGTCGCGTTTCACGCCTCCCGCCGTCGCGGCGCTGTTGTACGAGTGGAACCAATTGCAGTGCCCTCACCGGTACTGGGACGCGTTCCTCGGCACGCGGCACACTCTCGTGACGAGCTGGCTCCGTCTCGGAGTGTACGACATTGACTTCGTCGGAGACGGTAGACCTGCGAGGTACGTCGACGCGCTGATGCCGGACGTGGATGGATGCCTCTGCATCATGGAGGGCGAGGAGGCTACGGGAAGGCAATGGCATGACGACTCGGTGTGCGTCAGCTTGCATCTTAAAGCTGATGTTATGGAGCGAGCTCTGGCGGATCCGTTGTTGCGAGCGTGAAATCCGAGTCGAATTTCATAGAGCAATCCATCCGCCGACTGGTACGTTCCCAACATCTTCAACCCTTCCATCTATGGGAGACGAAAGCTTCGACTGTCGCAGGTCGACCAGTAGACTACGTGCGGCCATAGAGCATCCTCATTCTTGTGCGCCCCGCGTCCCTTGCAACATGGAGATTCGCCAACGTGTGCCACTGGTGGACATATATCTACTGTTGCGTTCTCGCCTCCTGCTCAGCGTCAGCCCGTCTAAGTGCTCACTTGGCCCCCTAAGGCTACTCAGAATCGATTTAGAGGTGATGGCTCTGCTGATCTACTCACCGAGCGTCACTTCGATGGCGTGCTCGTTTACCCCGCGTGCGCGATCACGCGACACACGACACTCTAGGCATCTCCCTCCCGCACACCGTGCGCACGGGGCAGCTGTCGCAGTCGGTGCCCGACGTCAGCAGACGTTGATTTCCGTCTCTCCGGTGTCCTTCACCCCCGCTCGACAATTTCGACGATGCTGCTACCTCATGTTCGTAGCGCTTCGACAGTGTCGTGCCCGTCTCGTGTAGTGTAGTGGTGATCTACCCTCCTTCTCGACGTCTCCACCTTAAGGCCCAATGGAGGTCACAGGTCGGGGCAATGCTCCGCGACGTTCTCTACCGCGATCGGCCTAGGTCAGCCACGAGGATAAAAGAGCGCTGCGTCTCCAGGTTTGAGAAGAGCAACCGACCACTCCTGAACCGAACGGTCTCACTGCCACAACACCATAGTCGGTCATGAATATCGTTCTCACATCGGCTCGCCTCTTTCACATTGTGGTCGCAATCTGTGCCATCGAAGGCCAGGTGCATGCCGCTGCGGTAGCTCAAGCGAGGTCGTCAGACCTCGATGCCGGGCCGTATTTTGCCTACGACATTATCAGCGTCGCCAACGGCGCATACGTGGATGTGGCCGAAGGCCCGGACTTCGACCATATCTACATTGCTGCGGACCCACGCAACTTCGATTCTGCGGTATACTTCCCATCCCTCCTCTTTGGCAACGATGGCGCTCACCGACCACCTAGTGGTACCTCGACCTAACGGAGGAGGAGGGAACTTACACGATCGAATGCTTCAACCTCCCGTACAGCCTCACCGTCGACAACGTCAGTTAGAGGACCTCAATGCGATTGCTGATGTCTTATGCACGGGCCTAGTCCACGCAGGGTCCGAATCCCCTCCGGCTCGCTAGTAGGTACCACGATCTACCACCTCTCCTGCTGCAAGTCGTTCCTGCTGGTGGAGAAGACTACGTGGTGAGTCCCGCTGTCGGTGTTTTCGCATTCTGGTCCAGGACGGCACGCGGCGCTTAATCCTCGGCACTCCAGGTCAAGGTTGCAAACGAGGACCTCCTGTGGACGCTTTACGGCGATGAGAACAAGGTGAGTACTTCAAAGACATCAAGGCAGAATTCAAACTCATTTGGCGAAAGATCCAGCTACTTCCCGCGAGTGGGGAGATGACTCAGCATTGGAGGTTCGTTATAACTGATAACACCTAATGGTTGGTCCTACCGCTCGGGGGGAGACGAACGCAAGCGTACTGAGACGAATGTACGACTAGTCCTCCAAGCCATGTCATGAGAATATCCGATTACATCCCCAAAGAGCAACTTGGGTGATTACGTAAGATTTTACCAGGCCTCGACCGTGAGCCTTTAACGTCTCTTGCCGATCCACTTGCAGTGCCTCACCTCCCTTTCCAAGATCGTGCACCCATTTGCCATGCGCGCGTAGACAATCCACAAGTGCTCCAAGCATCTCCGCATGCACACCTTGCGCACGAGCCGCTGTCACAGTCGGTGCCCGACGTCAACAGACGCCGATCTCGATCTCCGACGTCCTTCACCTCTGCTCGACAATTTTCGACAGCGCTAGATCTCATATTCTAGGCTCACCGTTTCAGTAGTATTAGTGCCATTGTAACCTTCGATAAGTAGTGGAGATGTTAGCAGCGCTTCGACAGTGTCGTGTTTGTTTCGTGTCACGATCTTCCCTCCTTCTCGACGTCTGCACCCCAAGGCCTAATGAGGGTCGCAGGTTGGGACAATGCTCTGCGACGTTCTCCACCGCGATTGGCCTAGGTCAGCAGTCGCGACGCGAATAAAAGAGCGCTGCGTTTCGAGGTTTTAGGTGAGCGACCACTAGTGCTCCTGGACTCAATCGTCTCACGTAAGGACATCTTCGGTCATGAACTTCTTTCTTACATCCACGCGCCTCTTGCACATCATGGTCGCAATCTGTACCCTCTGCGGCCAGGCGCATGCCGCTGCGTTCCTCAGGGACGCATCGATCCTTCCTCTGCCTATGGAATCATCAGCGTCGCCAACGGCGCATTCGTGGATGTAACGACAGACGCCCAAGACTTCAACCATTTCTACCTTGTTGCGGATCCAGGTCACTTCGAAACAGCCGTATGCTCTCATCTCTCATCTTCATGATGATGATGATGATGATGAAGTCAATTTTTAAAGTAGCTTTACAAATAATACAGTTTAAGTAGCTACCACGACCGCCGCGATGCAAGAAACGAACCACTTGGGAAGTAGGCGAGTGTTACATGTGGCGAGTCATGATGGTGGTCTAGTATAGTGACGGTTATAGGACAGGATGGTGGGTTGAATCATGAGTTGAAGTTGGGGAGAGCGCGCGCATTTGCGGCTACGTTGCGGAATCACGGGCGAGACGGAATTGAGATGAGGGAGGCGAGCCGACGGGCTCCATTGCACGGAAGGAATTGTAAGAGGGAAGGTGGACGCTGCGCGAAGGTGGAAAAAATAAAGGAAAAGCTGCAGCGCCCTGTAGAAATAAAATTAGTGCTGAGACTGGGAATTTTGCCCAGTCTCGCGAATCGCGAGGCGTCCTGTGCTGTGAATGAATGCCATTAGGGCCGAATGGTTACGGGGTGAGCCTAGCAGAGCGCGAGTGGAGAGTACCCGACCTTTGAGCTTACTGCGGAGCACCTGGCGGGGGGCAAGGTAGCGTGGGCAACGGAGGAGGAGGTGGTCGACCGTCTCGGGTTCGTCGCACCGTCCACAGAGAGGCGAGTCGATGGCCTGGATCCTATGGAGGTACTGGTTAAGGGCGACGTGCCCCGTGCGTAGCTGGGTGAGGAGCGCAGCGTCAGCGCGCTTGAGCCGGTGGTACATGCGAGCAACGCGGGCAGACGGCGGTGTCTCTCATCTTCAACAACCATGACGCTCACCGTGACCGACTACGGTAGTGCTATCTCCGGGACCCTCCGACTGTCTCTCCCTTACACCAAGTTCTGCACCCACAAAAAGTGCGTTTGGGCGTTCTGGGTGAAGGCTCGGCCCAAAGGGTGGATTAGAAGGTTTAAAGATGGAGAAAGCAGAACATCGTTAATCGGGTGCGCTGTCTCGGGCCCCATTGGGAGCCCGCGGATAGGACTCGACGCGACACATCAAGGACTTTATTTACGGGAGCACGCTGCCTCCGACGTACTACAAGATGTACGAACGACACTCGGGTTAGCAGCAGTCGCATATTGTGCGCGTGTCGCTTTTACATCGTTATGGCGGTTTCTGGTGTGTCCCTTTTTCATCCCATTTGCTCCCCATCTGCGACCAGGAAGCTGACGCTCATTGTCAGATTTTGCGGTCGGAGGATTGATATGGCGGCATCCTGACGCGCAGCCTTGGCCGATCCAGCCTACCCCACCGAGTTCATGGGTCTCTCAGGCTGGTGTTTTAGGCAAAACATTATCGTGTGTGGCTTCGAAAACACGTACCCTACTAGCACTGGAGTTGACCTTCATCAGATATGAAATGATAACTGCGGTTGTCCGCGGAGATCGCCGCACGTCAAACCGCTTCTTGAGCTCTTACCACCATCATGGATGTAGAATCCGACTCCTCTTCCGCTCAGGCTGCTTCAAATCCCTCTCTGGACTCTACCTAATACTCTCAGCGCTGAAGGGAGCGTCGACGCAGAGTCAGGGGCTCCGGTATAAAATGGCGGGACGGCGGAATGAGAATCGATTTCGTCACTTCTCCTTGCTCCTATTTCGTTGGTCGTCCCACACGCTCTCTCCTACGCCTACGTTCATTTCTACCTGCAACATGTCGTGAGTCTGCGTGCTGGCTATCGCTCGCTGAGCACGTCCTGACGACTGTGTGCTTCGTGTCACGTCCAGCGCGCCGACCAACACCAAGCCCTCCTTTCTCTCCCGCATCGGAGCTCAAGCCCGTCGCGTCTTCCACCCACGCCTCTCTTCGCACTGGGGACTCGCCACCGCCGCCGACGACGACAACGAGCTCACAAACAGAACACCAACCGCGCCGACCCCTATGTCGTCGCCTCCAGCCTGGGCGCGAGCCGCGCCTCCCTTCACCCCTCTGCGTGCTGCAAGACCGGCGTCGCCTGTTCTCACGCATACCCCTCTGACGTTGAGTTCGTTGGGTTCGAGCTCGAGCACGCTCAGCGAGTGGCTTGAGCAGTACTATCACGACCAAGACAACGCGCTTCGCACGCCAAGCGGTGATAACGGCGACAGAATTCTCGTCAAGCAACCCTCAGGTACGTACGGCGCACGCGTACTCTGCAAGTGTAATGGTGCTAACCCCACGCGATGCAGACAACGTGTTCGAGTCCGTCGTCGAAGCGAGCGAGACACTCCCACCCTCGCCGAAGTCCACCTCGCACCACCTCCTGGCCAGCAGCCCGCGCATTTACGACGACGACGACGACGACATGGACGTCACTCAGGACTTGGAGGACCACCAGATGCGGTCACCGCCTCGCAGCTCGCGCTCGCCCTCACCTACGTCCAGCGTTCGCGGACTACCGCCCAGCAGCCCGCGCGGTCATGACGACGATGAAGACGCGGATAACATGGACATCGCTGTCTTGGAGGTCCCTGCCGAGCAAGACGCCGCCGCCGTCGACGAGAACATGCTCGACCTCGCGCCTGCACCGGCTGCTCCCGTCGCTGCGCTCCCTTTCGCGCTCCTCGAGCACCCGCTCGCCGACCAGGACAACGCGCGCGGCTGGTTTGTCGTCAACAACCCGACCTCGCCCCACGCTTCCACCACCAGCTCGAAGACGCCCTCCAGCGCGTTCAGCCCTTCTGACGGCCTTGCGCCCGCGACACTCGCATCTGTTCCATCTCCTGCTCTACCCGCGCCCGCTGCCATCTTCCCTGCTCCAGCACGAGCACCGTCCGCGTCGCGTGCATCTCGTCCCTCTCGGCCGCACCTTCCTCTGCCCGCGCCCGTCATCGGCAAGCGTGCGCACCACGACTCTGATGACGAGGAGCGCGTGACGAAGAAGATGAAGGCCCCACCAACCCCGTCAGCGACCCAGCCAGCGACCCAGAAACTGACGAAGATGGAGCGACGCGCTGCCTTCCACGTGTCGAAGAGCGCAGCAGCTGCGCGCGCTATTCACCTCGCCGACGACGTCGCCCCCGCGACAGAGCACATGGAGGTCGACGAAGGCGCAGTCGCCGCGCCGGACACCTTCGACCGCGACTGGACGTCAGGAACGCCCATCGCCAACGTAGCACCCGCCGCCGTCGCCGCCTTCTTCAAGCGCACAACAGATATCTCGCGTATCGTCGTTGACTGGGAGGACTCGCTCTGTGTGAGCGTGCGGACGCAGTGGAGTGGCAAGGGCAGGTTCAACCAGTGCGTCCCGGACGTCCTCCGACACCTCAACACAATGACGACAGTTCTCGTCCTCGGCGACACGGTGCCGGACCAGCATCTCGACGCGCTGGAAGCCGCGACGGAGCTGGATGCGGAGGTGCTCATCATTCGTGTGAGCGGGAAGGACGACGCGCCGCTCTTGAAACGCAAGTCCACGCTGCTCGCGCTCCGCAGCCTCCGCCAAGTCTTCTTCGTGTCGGTCGGATGCGGCAAGGGTACGCGGCACTCCGTCCCGTGGGAGGACGCCCACCACCTCATGGACGTCGTCATCAGGACCGAGCGCAAACCGGATGTCGACCACAACAACATCTGCATCGTCGGCGCCGGTAATCATCAGAAGGAACTTCGTGACGTTGGCTTTTCTCTTTGAATGTTTCATTTCCCGTCACATTACATCAAGACAGCGCCTCATTGTAAATACATGTACAGCTTGGACTAGATACAGTAGCAGTAGTAGATTCTTTCCTGCAATACACTCAGCAACGGCAGAAGGCCGAATTTCCGTGATAACGTTCTTCTGGAGGTGTCAGTCTGCCGCTTTAGGTTCAATGTGACGAAAATCATCTACGTACCTGTCGGTTCGCGTGTCCTCTTCTGTTCCGTGTCCGTGCAGATAATCGTTGGCCCTGCACGGCAACTCCGTCAGCCCGGACGGAGACTGGAAGTATTACTATGTTGCACGGTCAGTGATCGCTTTTCCTTCACACACAACAGCCTCACCTCCGCCCAGATTCGCAGACTGCGATATGACAATGCGCTACACGAACCTCGGTGTAGGACACGAGGCGCACAGCCGCCGTTCATCGATATGCAACTTCCCGAACCCTTCAAGTTCCCAGAGATCACGCAGTCGACGACGAACCAAGGCGACGCCTGAGGCGATGGGGATGGGATTGTTGATGAAGACATACTTGATGCAATCCCGAAAGAACCGGAGGAATGAGCGCTGCCTGTAAGTAATACATATTGGAGCTTACGGGGCGGAACCCATTTACTCCTCCTTTTGCGGTAATATTAGCTGAATGGACTATATGTATCCTCTGACAAAGTCTGGTGAGTGGCACACGTCGCTTTCTCGAGGATTCGATGTGTTCGCGAGCGTGGCAGCAGCCGCGGCCGTAGCCACCGCACCCAAGCCCACGGCAACAGGGATCGGCTACACAGTCCTAAACGGGCAAACACAGGTACATCGGACGAGGGATACTCGAAGTGCAGTATTAATTTAGCAGAAGCACTGGTACAAACGACGGTGAAAGCAATTGCCGCTAACCGTGCGGATCGCAGCTCGTCTGGGTGAATAATCCCGTTGAAACTACAGCACCACAACTATCAAACTAGCAGCCGTTACCAATATCTATAGACAGACAGAATCCTTACCTTATATGAGCCCAGCGTTAAACGCGGTGTTGGAGATTGAGGGAGATTGAACGGCCGTTGCATCCGACCACATACATTGACGGCTATAGCAAGCTTCCAGCGACATTGGTTCGTATTCCTAGCCTCCTAATGTCGTGCAAGGGGCACAATCGATTACTGGGACATCCAGTTTTCCCCGATGAATGTGCTGATCGCCGGAATGGCCTTACTATTGTCTGCATCCTTTACGCACATCTCACAAGTCCGTGAAACTAAGCCTGCTGCTCTTGCGTATGCGTAGCCTTTTGACTGAGTCCCCAGCACTGAGGCGAAGGGAGCTGAAAGTTTGTCCCAAACGCGTCCCACACCTCAGCCGACCATTATCTCTCCTTCTCCGTCTCGTGTACATAAAGCCATTATCTAATTGTGCGAGAGTCCATCAGCGACCATGAGACCTCTGAGCGCATCCTTCAGCGAGGTGGTTGTCGAAGACTGCAGGTGAAAATATCAGACCGTCACAAAGGTTGACGACTCTTTCTCACCTCAACTGGACTTCTATGGCCTGGAGAGCCGCCCTAGCGCCTGCAATGGGATAGAACTACCTGTCATATTAGGTGAGGTCTTGCCCACAAGACGGCACAAACTATTTCACCAACGACCGTTTTACGCTTCTGTTATGTATGTTATGTATAATAGCGTCGAATTAGTCGGTGTTTAATAAATATATTACACTAGTCTAATGGGTCAAGGTGCTGACAGGTAGTTTTCTCCTGTGCACGTTCGCACACCGGATCGCCCGTTGCGTCCGAGACTGCCCGTAGCAGTTGGGCCCGTTGGTCACGATGACCGGCCCGCTCTGAGACAGATCGGCACGACGCCCTCATATTGCACGAAGCAATGATCTGTCTCCACCATCGTTTTCGCTCGTCGCCTCGCTCATCTCGCTTGATATACTATAATACACTGCGGGGGGCCCGTTGCCCAGTAACACCCGCTAAACTACCTCTTGCAGCACTTGGACCCATTAGCCAAGGATGTCTCTACTGTAGGCGCTGGGTAATGCGGATTGATGATGATGAACCTCTGATCTCAATTCCCGCTACCTAGTAGTTGGTCTTAGGGGCTCGATGGTCCGAATCTGCAACGGAAACCATTTTGATAGTAGATTCCACGATTGATGCCTTTTTCCTTTTTGAGCGAGCGTCTATCTCATGGTTCCGAGCCTTCTCCGTTCGTTCCCGCACGCTCTTCCGAGACCAACTTGAACGGGGCACTCGATGTTGCTGGGCTCCCATTCACATATATACATCTGTAGTATTCGGTATAGAACCTACACCCCATTTTGGGTGTCTTCGTCGATCACCCACAATTTTGAATTTCTCTGATTTTCCCCTTCAGCGTCCGTCACGTATGAGTTCTCGCCCACTCCATTGCAACAACTGCTGCTACTCCTCCAACTGGTTCGAAGCCTGCGCAGGCACGAAACTTGGTCACAGTATGCAGAGGTGGCGCGAGCGGCGAGGGCCGAAGGGCCTCGCGCGAGCGCCGAATACTCTCGCAGGCTACTGTCTGCCGCATATCAATTATTGCTACGCCGTGAACTTGAGAACTGATAGGTGGGTAGCGGGAAATGCCAGAATTGGCCCTCAGGACTTATCTCCTGAGCGCGCGCACTTTCCGCGGTATAACGAAGATAGGTTCTCCTCTTCTCAAGAACCGCGTGGAGCACCGGGGTTAACGTGCTCCACAAATGGCTCTCCATCTGCTCATACTCTTGGATCAACCCTCCTGGCCTGCCACGGGATCGGGGGATGAGTGGAACGGCTGCAAGCGACCACAGCAGCCGCCCGGAAGGGAGAGCCAGGTTCCCCCGATCCGAACATGTCCGCAGCACTGACGATCCGATTGTAACAACAGTTGTAATAGTAATAGTGTACCAGTAGTACAGTCCACGACCGCCGCTGGCAGGAGTGGTAGTCCGGGCGAACCGGTTAGATACGTAGAGTACAGTAGGCGAAGTAGGAAGACAACTCCCACCATCCTACCTCCCCTCCCCCGCAGTAGTAGTTTCTCTTTGCTGTTTTATCTTGCAACTCAACAATAGGTTTTATCTTCAGTTCTTGCGCGCCCAGCTGGAACTTTCTCGTTGCTCGTTCATATCTGAAGTTCTGAACGTCAAGTCAGTACCACTGTGAGGCAGACGAGATCTATCTCTTCACAGACGTACTTCGAAGGTCCTGTAACTCTGCTAAGCCATTGGTAATTGCATGGTATAGTGCTTCATGCGGGGAGCTGCCTGTTCTACATTTTACCGGGTCCAAGAAGGTACGGCTGGGCACTACGCTTCGCGAGAGGACTGAGGATACAGTACATGGGAGAGACGCATCCCCTTTAGATCTCTTCTTCCTTGCCAACACCGTCTAAGCTATCGTCGTCCCAAGGTGCGCGCGGTCCACGATAGCGCTTCCTCGCCGATGCGAACCACCAAAGGGCCGTCAAGAGCATGAGTCCGGGAATGATGACACAGTTATAATTCATGAGCTCCGACGTGACCGGGAGGGCGTACGGTAGGCAGAATACGATGGTGAAGAACACAATCAATGCCGAGGTGACTGTGTGGATGACCGGTCCGAGGCGGGGTCCGAGGGAGAATGGTCCGGGAGGGACGTGGCGTCCGCGGTTGAGCGCGTTGGGAAGGATGAAGAGGAGGAAGGAACAGGTGGTCAAGATGATGAAGGATCTGGGGTTCGAGCAAGTCAGACGCCGTTACAGCATTGACGAAGAGCTCACCCTGCAAGATCATTGAAAGCGACTTTACTCCCGAGAGATATCGCGCCGAATGCGCTCCCAATTATCCCTGGATGGAGAAAAAAGTCAAGACTGTTGTTTGGAATCGAGCGATTCAATGCTATCTTCGAACGTACCATTTGCCACGGTCGCAGCCACAGGGCAACCGAGGCGCTCGTTGCACTGTGCCAAAACACCAGAGAAGGGTACAGCATCCTCGCGCGCTAATGCCCACAGATTCCGCCCAACGGTGATCGCGCCACCGATACCGCAAAGCGTAATGCTCACGAGGACAATAAAGAGCAGTCCGAATGTACCGCCGCGGGAGCCCGTTGCCTGGGCGTATATCACCGCGAGAGGGAATGCGCCGGGGGATTGGACAACAGCGTCGAGGTCCGTGATTGCGTACATCAAGGCGACGGCGTAGCAGAAAGAGGCTACGAAACGCTAATGTCAGAAGGTGGAGCTGGGTAACTGGAAGGGTCGCTCACTGATACTGCCGAGGAGGAGCTGTGCGAAGATAGCTTTCGGGAGATCTCTGCGCGGATGTGGAAGCTCCTCCGCCATCTTCCCGATGTTTCAGTATGCGGTACCGATTGAATAAACATACACTGACATGTGTCACACTGTCAGGCGTTCCTATTGCATATGCGCCGCTGGATGGGGGCTTGTTCAGTGCGCAAGTACAGAATTGAGAACCAAATGGCTCACTTCAGAACGCCAACGAGAAACGCAGCTCCATTGGACCAGCCAGTCACGTTCTGGAAGTCCTTCCACACGAATGCGTGCGACGCGTGCTTCTCTGGCATCGCAGCAAGGACGATAATCGTGACTGGACCGCCGATCACGACGATCCACAAACCCAATGTCTGCAAAAAGGGCATAAAGCGGTTACACCAGATAACACAGGCGACGCAGAACCATGTGAGGAGGAGGAAGATAACATATAGGTGCCATGGCTGCTGCACGAAGTCTGGATGGAACATGGCCCACATCTGGATTATCATGTTTGCGGGGATGAAGATGAGAGACGACCAGCCAAACAGCCAGCCCCAGTATCCAATGTGGCCCGCGAAGAAGCCGACGACGCGGCCGTAGCGCGGTCCGGGAGTGACGCTCGCCCAGTGGTAAACTGTGCAATAGTGTAAACGCTGTGAAAGCTTCGTCGCCGACGGGCTTACCGCCTCCAGCCGCGGGAATCGCACTTGCGAGTTCGGCAAGGCAGAGTCCAATCATGCCATAGTAGACGCATGCAGTCAACAGCTCGTAGAGGAGGCCCGGAGCCCCGCCGTTGGCGATGGACACGACCACAGATCCGCCCATCACGACCCAAGCGTTGTCGATAACGAGCGCCGTCGCGCAAATAGAGAGCAGACCATACTGGCGCGGGAGCTGATCAACGTGACCAGATGCGTTAATGCGGTGGCCAGTGCTTGTTGGGACCGGGATGACATCGGCGGACGCAGCTGGTGACGACGACTGGCGTTTGCACTTCTCGATGTCGGCCATGACGACCTTGAAGAGTCGAGAAGACAAGAAGAGCAAATAAATAGCCCGCCCTTATCATGGAGCCTTTGCGTCGACATCTGTGAGCGGTACCCCGCGCGCGGCTGCAGTGCGCGCCGGGAACCCAATCACCCGAAACGGCGAGCGCGAGAATATAGAACATCTGTCGCCAAGACATGCACCGAGAAGGTCCTGATAGTACGATACGGGTGCCATAGTGGCCATACAGGCATATAGATGCCCAATTTCCAGCGACTGCGGCAAGAAGGTCGCCAATTAATCGCCTTGTTTGCTGTCGAAACGCGGCCCTTGAACGTCAGACGCAAGTCAGACGTCGCGTCAGCGCCGCTACCGGCAACGAAAGGCGCCGTAGTGACCAGATAGTAGAGCTTCCAGACCTTGCTGAGCACAATGACGGGGAAAGTGCGGTCCGGTCGAGTGCGGCAGGAGGACAAGTTACGAGTTGCGGAGCCTGAAAATTCTACGGCGGGCTCTTCACTGTATTGTTATTGCGTTACGAGCTCCTTGAGTGTCTGAATTTTTTGCAACTGCATCGACGGCCAACCAGTGGTCGTCTCTAGTCATACAATCATACTTACAGTGTACAGATGACTAGCGATCAGACGTATCGCGAAGACTTCCTACGCACGACGTCGAGTCTTGCGAAGAACAGGAGCGCCGCGCTGACGAACAACATAACCTTTCGATACATCAACTGCGTCAGTAACCAAAAGCATCCTCCAAAACCACAGCGACTCACGGATGAGAAGACGATCGCTCGCCACCACGTGTACGTGAGCGGGTTGGACCCCAACAGCCATCCCGCAATCGGAGAGCCAAGGAGCCCGCATATGCCCATGAAGAGGAACACAATGCCGGTACGCATTCCGATTTCATGCACGCTCCGGCTCAGCGTCGGTACTACCGCGCCGAGAAGCGAAAGCAGCGCTCCGGAGAAGAAGCCATACACGACGGAGATGATGATGACAGCTGCCGTCGCGGCGCTGTTGGTCTGGATACCGAGCATCCCGAGTGTAACGGCGCCCGATGCGAGTGCGACGAAAATGGTCACATTCAGGATACCGAGGCGGTCTGCGGCGAAGTTGGGAAGAAGACGGCCAGGAATGGAGCACGCATTCAGGATAGTGAGCTGAAAATGGGTGAGATGCGAAAGGAAATGTCTAGAATAGGGACGTACTGTGTAGAAGGAGAGGTCTGAGTTGATCCCGTGCACCGCGGCATCGATCTGGATGTAGAAGATGGGGAAGTACACCGCGAATGAGAGAGAGCACAGCCTATATTGAATGACAGCTCAGAGCTCCTTCAGTAACGTATTGACACGACGCACCCAAGGAGACCCAGAACGTAATCACGATCCCGGAAGAACGACGCCGGGTTCGGTAGCGGGACTTGTACAGTCCTCTTCCTCCGCGGCGGCACATCGGTGCGCATAATAAGGTTTGCGGCAATCATAGGTAACGCGGCGACACCAGCCGCTACTCGCACTCCATTAGCGAAACCGAGGGAGTCGGGGCGGAACAAGTTGTTCAGCATGAGGGTAAAGACGACGCCGCCGACGGAAGAGCCGGTAAACGCGATGCCAACAGCCAACGCGCGGCGGCGAAGGAAGTGGTGGGATATGACTCCGAGGGTCGGCTAGAGGAGACGATTAAGCCCGAAATACCTGCATGACGATGGCGACCACATACCAGGAAAACGAGACCGAGGCCAAGCCCACATGTTACGCCCTGGCTGAGGAATACCTACAAGCAATTAGAACGATGTGAGGCTCAGAACGCGACAGCTCACCTGATAGTACTGCGCGGGGTCTGCCAGCGACAGCATGAACAGTCCGAAAACGTAGATGACCGTGCCGGTAATCATCAGGTGGCTGATGAGAACTCTCAGTCGGAAGGAGCGAATGAACAGTGAAGAAGCACCCACTGGAAGTATCCTTCGTCGAACGCTTTCCCGACGACCAGTCCCATTGTGAACATGAGACATAGCTGTAGGGATCCAAGCCACGCAATATCGGACGCCTCCTTGTGGAAGTTGCGTACGTAGTAATCTACCGGTCACGAATGCCCGTGAGAAGATGCCTGCGGACGTGGGCTGCGGGCGTACCCTCGAAGATACCGAAGGACGATACGAGGCCGAAAGTCGCAAACATCATGAGCCATCTGTGAAGGAGTCAAGTTGTGTGGGAGAGATGCAGAGACTGAGAGAGTTGCGTACGCTTGGCCTTGACGGCGTCGTCACCGAAGGCAGTGAGAGATGACCGCTTGCTGACGGTGAGACCTTCGTCGCGATTGTCGGTCAACATGCTCATGTCGTCGAGGTCACGCTCCAAAGCAAAGACTGAGCGGGGCGAAATTGGAGGAGCTGAAGGTAACGTACGATGAACGCTGAGACGAGGGGACGCGCGCACAGCAGACGCAAGAATCCAGGATTATAAGGCTTGCGCTGGAGCGTGCTTCCATCACGACTGGTGCTTCCGTCATCTGGTCATACGGGGTAATACCCGCCGGAGTCCGTCGATGTGGTCATCGTCCTAGGTAAGAGAGAAATGTGGTGCGCTCGAGGCTTGCCGGACTGCTTGCTCTGGTGGCAGTAGCATTCATTAAACGGAAAAGGTCAAGCGTCGAGCAGCAAGATCGCCCGGGCAGCGATCCGATCCACGTGGTAGAGAGCACGCGATAAGCTGCGTATGCATTGCCACTGATGCGTAAGTCCTCCAATGCGGGGAGATTTGCGAGCAGTTGTAAGTAAGTTACGAGGGATAAGTAGGGCTGCGTCACACACATATCGTGAAACGAGATATGGGCTGTTACATATTGGGTCGAGGCGCGGGCGGTCGGGTCCGTTGCGCGGTGATAGTCGATGACATGAGCTTGATGAGGGTAAGCCCGGGAAGGTAACTGCGAAGTCCGCAACTGCTTCTTGAACCCGTTCCACTTGGCGCATTCTGCTGCTCGAGGCCGCAACAACGACCCATCTTGGATGCGTTCGTCGATGGATAACTCGTACACTCGCCTACAGTGTTTAGTTACCGTCGCGGACGGCCATATCATATCTCCGGGTGGATAAAATTTGTCCGGCCCACATTGGACAAACTCTGGTCACTTCAACGTTCGAAGAATCTTTCGAGCATCAACATATTCTCTAGCGACTCTACCGCGAAGGCATGCAGAACACAAACGGGGCGGACGGATACGACACTACCCAGGCACGTGCGTGGACCCGCAAACGACAGGACTACTAGTGCTCCGATTCGTAAGCGCGTAAACTCGCGTCCTGGTAGTTCCTCACATTACAACACCCTAGGTGTACAAATGACTTACTATCTCGCACCAACTACGCCGTTTTCTTCGCCACATCCCATCAGCTGTCACACATTGCACCCTTCTAAGCGTCTCCGCAGCGTCTCCCCAGTCCTGGTTTCTCGCTATCTGCCAGATATACACAGCCTCCGGCTGCAGTGCAAGTTCGCCCACCTTCGCCTCGTCCATCCATCCATGGGCGACACTGACGGCCCCACGAGACGCTCTCGACCACTTGCGACTGCCTCGGTGGCTCTGAAGATCGCGCGCGAGGCAACAGACGCCGTCCCGATCGCGAAACAAATCCTGGGCGTCGCAGTCCACATTTCGGAATTTGCAGAGGTATGATCGACGAGATTCGCGCCGGTTGCTTGGTACTGATCATACTGGATAGCGAATACAGGAGAGGCGCGATGATATGTATGAGCTTATCGAGAAGGCGGGCATCTACGCGTCGGAAATCAACGCGACTGTCGGTGGCCGTGTCCTGGACGCGCAGTTGCACCGTAGATTGGAGCGACTACTCGTGTGCGTTATTATCTTCCACGGTATCAGAAGGTACTCATTATCTTGCAGAGTGTTTGAGAAGATTGAGCAGCTTGTCGCGAAGGAAGCCAGCGACAAAGGTCGCTTCGTCCGACGGATGCGCAATGTGTTCGTCGCTCCAGTGAAAGCTGCAAAGCTGGCCGCAGAACTCGAGCGGGAGATCAAGCTCTTTGAGGTTCGCGGTTCACACTCGTCCGTGTTCAAAACTCGCCCTGATGTACCCCGAGCTTACAGCAGCTCTCGATTCGCGCATCGCGGCCAATGAAACTGCACGGCTGATCGAAGACGGAGCTTTGTACAATGGCGAGGTACGCATCGTCACGGTTCTGCTCTGAGAGTCGAGCTGAGGTCTTGCCTGCAGTTCCGGCGCCTGCGGTACTGCGATGTGGAGGTAGAGCGGGTCCTTCGAGAGTGTAGAGTCGAAGGAGGCACTCTCACCTGGGCCCGCGCTCGCGTGCACAACTCCGTCATGATCGTTCGCTTCCTTCGCGCTAGCGATGACGTGCCGCAAATGGGTGCTGTAGACGCGGCCTGGAGCTGGTACCCCGAGCGTATCAAGAAGATATCGTACGTTCAGTATCAGTTGTGTGACAGCCGCGATTCTCATGTGAAAATAGGACGCTGTCAAATTGGCACCGGAATGTTGTCCGAATGTACGGTTGGAGCAACGGCGGGCCAGAGACGACCTTTGTGGCCTTCAGGGCAGGTGCGTCTCCCACCAGGGAGACCGGTCTACCGTACTTTAGCTCACGCACATGAATGCAGGCACATACGACTTCAAGCAATACGCGTCAAGTCACATTGACAATCTCTCAGATGGCCCAAGGATCCAGAAGCGCCTGGATATGGCAAGTCAATGACGGCTCCGCGTCGTCTGGTTCTAATCCGAGACACAGGCCTACAAGATCCTAGTATGTCGTCCCATTCCATTACTTTGCGTCAGTAGTCTCAGCTCTCTTAGGACGCTGCTCGACACGTCAAGCATACTATGGGCGCTTCATGGGCCCCGCGCTCATCGGTCCCTGCTGAGATTGTCACTGTTGATGATATAGGCGAACCGAGTATTGGCGTCTTCGAGGATATTGATAGCATGGAGGCATGGAATGATGGCGCATGGAAGACTATAGGCTGCGTATGCCGTGTAAGTCTATCCGAGCTACGGTTGGCTTTGGGGTTTCTCATCGTGTTTTCGTACTAGCTCCTGGTCGACTGGGCACCCGAGCGATGGGAGTGGCAAGAAGCTGTCCCTAGCTCTGATTTCGACGACATGATTCTCGCCATTTCGCGACGACCTGGTTCAGACACGTTCCAGCGTGTCTGGGCCCAACTACGACCTACCTCGCTCCAGGTCTACAAGGGCTCCGTAACCGTTCCAACACGATTATCTATCGAGCCACCGCCGATGGGCCTTGAGACGAAAGCACGGGCTGAGCAGTACATGGCGGAACTTATCGACGCAGCCGGTCCTGCAAACGCCTTCTTTCGCTACGCTATGGTATCTCGTATTTTCTCGGTGGGCAACGCGGGTAAGGACGACTCGGAGTGGCTCTGCTCGTATCATATCAACAAGCATGGAGATTTCGTATCGAGTGAGTGTGGTAAGCTGATGAAATGCTTGTAAGATACTGACTTTGAACACGTAGTTGACAGACTACACGACGTGGACGGATTCCATCGCGTCGAAAAGTTTCAAATTATTGTTCCTCCGCATATGGCCCGCCGCGTACGGCTGTTGCTGCGTGGAGAAGAGGGAGGTAATGACAGAGAACTGGAATTCAGCAGCGTGAGCCTGGGTGAGGAGACGGAGAGCCAAACACGCTTATATTCGGAGTCGATCTGGTTGTACCCTCCGATATCGAAGCCTCCAAATGTGTAGTTGTTACTGCTGAATCAATCCATCCTGTATTTTTATGCGTAGTTTGAAGGCTCCGGCACTATAATTATAATTCCGGGCTACATCCGAGTCGGACTTCGAACGGTGCTCTCCCTCTTTACGTACCGGACGCCAGGCTCGTATCTCGACGCAACCCATACATCGCTTGCGGCATATCGGATCATTTAAGCATGCTCATTGGGCTGCATACCACTGCCTAAGCGAAGCGTATTCAACTTTATTCTCTCCGTCAACCACCATCTACATTCGTCGCTTGCGCAGTCTGGAAATTCTTGGTGCCTGCAACCCGTCTTGAACGACGCTTCTCGCAGATATGATCCACTACACTCCTTCCGGGTCGGATCTGACAGCACAATCGCATCTGCCAGTGCGGGTTTGCACGTGCGAGGCGTTGTTTTCCCACCCCTCATTCGTTCCACTGTCTCGGACTTGTTCAGCTTTTCCGCGACATAGTGATAAGCGACGCTCTTGCAACCGACGCTGCATGCCACCATTCGTCCACCCAGCTCCTACGCAATCTTCATAACTTACCCCGACGCGCTCACTCTTGATTGTGTCTCGTACATCAAGGTCGCTGCCGCGGCGACAGACGCGGTCCAGCTCGCGAAGTTCATAGCGCTGTGCCAGGGCTGTCAGTGCTTGGAACGTCACAATGGTCCGTTGTTAGCTGCGCCCCATAACTCTGTCTGTGCACACTGACTCCGGGTTCGAACAGCATGCGTATTTGAGTACCCAAGGCAGTGGTCATTGGAAAACCCGAGGCTCAACCGCTCTATTGTCGATGATGGTAGCAGGATACAGCCTCCAACTTACTCCCTGGAAGCGGTTCTGCGACCGGCCACACCAGTTCTATAAAACGCCTGCTTGTGCGATGTCGGCAGCATCGTTCAGCGTCCGTTCCCCATGGACACCGGTTACGCCCACGCACGTTATCGCGAGCTACTCTATCAACATGGCCACGGCTACCCGTTCTGGATCCCCGAGCCTGACGCTCATTTGCCCAGCGAGCAGAGGTCCGAAGGCCTGCGTCTGGGCGACCTCGGCATTCTCACGAATGACGGCGGCTTTGACTACTTGTGGAATATACACCTACCCGGCAATCATCCACACAATACGCTAGTCCCCCCGAACTTCAAACCCGTCGTACTGGACACTATTCGCGATGTCCGCAGGACCGATCTCTTCTTCCCCCGAAACACTGCGATCAATAGCACGTTCGTCAAGAAGCGCGAAATCAGTATCGAGGCCGAACTTGCGTATGTCGCGGCCACTCACAGATGAGCTGGGATTGCGATATCTAACTGTCTATTAGGGTCGTCGGCGGTGTTGTAGGCGGGGGTGTTGGCTTCGAGTTCACCGCAGAAGGCAATTCTGGGGCTGTCCTTACGCTCCCGCGAGGCGGTGTGCGCTTCAACTCCCTCAAGCTCAACCTGTACCTGCGGCACGCAACCGAAAATGCCGAATCTTGGTACCGACACATCAATCAAGTGCTTCAACGCGGAATCCAGAGCGGCGCGTTGTACCTCGTGACAGGGACGGACAAGTGCTCATCCTGGGGGGTCGCGTCCATTGCGAACCCTAGCGGGTCACATGGCGTGACCCTCAAGTTCATTGCGTCTGACGTGGCGAGCTCCGACGTGTCCGTCATGAACAGTTGGTCCGCCAGCTTCGGGGTGGAGCACCGCGAAAACGTGGTTGACCGCTCCGAGCTTAGCCAATGCGTATTCGCGCGGGGCTTCGTGATATCTGTGCGGGACAGCTTCTTCGCTCAGATTTGCGGAATGCAAGTCAAGGTTACCT
Source organism: Exidia glandulosa HHB12029 (assembly GCA_001632375.1). NCBI lineage: Eukaryota > Fungi > Basidiomycota > Agaricomycetes > Auriculariales > Exidiaceae > Exidia > Exidia glandulosa. The sequence continues at coordinate 104,656 of KV425955.1, forward strand.
CTCTCGATGGATCACGTGGTCGCCCGCCTTTCGTCGGTTCGAATCGTCCTTACAGCCGGGGCACAGACTCGGACTCCAACGCAACTATCGACGTACGACGACTTCCTGACAACCAGCCGCAGGTGTGTTTGAATCCATCCCTGCCGTCCCTCCTGTTTACGTACAATCAGAAAAGTGTTGCTGCTCTCCTCGGCGAGGAGCTCTTGAATCAGGTCTAAGGCGTGACTTCCGAGCCGCTAGGTGACTGATCACTGCATTTCTAGAATGACGATGCGGTGATCGCCATCGTCCACGATGATGATTGGATTGGTTCGATGCGGAGTGGCGACTTCCTTCAGGCAAGAGATGCCGGCGGCTCCTTCCTCGATGATTTGGTCCACCGCGCCGCGACGCATTCCCGCGCCGTCGTCGTCGATGGTACGCAGCAAGTTAGTGTGCTATATATTCCGCTCACACTGACTTAGGCATTTGTACATTCGCCGCTGCGAACGTCATGGCCCCGTCCGACGGCGGTGACGGAAGTAGCAACGTGTCGACCACAGGAATAGGCAGCCACGAAGAGCGCCTACAGGCAACACTCGAACTAGAGGAAATTGCTAGGGGCCCCGCGAACCTCGCGGACCACGTCAAAATCCTCACAGAGAAGCCTGCGCAGGGCCAGTTGCTGCCGACCGACGCCGCTGCGGCCGGGAATACGGACGTTCTCGACCTTCCGTTTTTGACCGCTGGCGACAGTCCAGTGGCGATGTATCGGTCTAGCAAGGATAAATTCATTGAGAAGCTTAACACTCTTCTCTCGGAGGACCCGGTGCTGGAACGATTCTTCGAGGACGATCAGAATTACATACCCGAACTCGCCATGAAAGCCATGGAGTTGGAGACAGATATGACCTCAGCTCTTGGCTCTTCAGAGCTGTTACCCAAGACCGTCAAGGTGACCCTGTACCAGCAGGTTATCCACTGTGGTACGAATTTGGCGGATTCCGGTTAAACTGCGAGCTGATCTTCTACTAGATGACAGTTGGTTGATGAACATCGACAACCGGTGGGCCGCTCTGGCCGAGCTCGTGAAGCGGATCGCCAAAATTACGACGCGCGTCCTTCCTGAGGAAGAGGGCGTCGCTTTGCGCTTCGCCAACCAAGCCGTCGATGAATCGCCGAACCTAAGCCTCCAGCAGATTAGTAACATATTCGAGTCCAGAGCATGGTCACTCGAGGGCAGCGCGACCGCAATTAGGTCTCTGCAACTCAAGGTTCTCCAGCCGATGGTCTACTCCAAGCTTGCCGACAGGTCGCTCCGGCGGCCGCTACTCGTCTCTCTCCTAGTGGCCGGAGTACCGTCAGACGACATGGACTTCCCGTTGCTTTACATCATCAAAGACTGTGGCGACAAGTTGCAGGCTGCCGGATATCCGCGCAAAAGTGAGGACTGTCGGCTTATTCTCCGTCATGGATGGCTAGCTGACGAGCGACTAGGTGTTAAGTTTATGATCAGCCAATTCGGCGCGGCGGACGATGCGACCCCGTTCTTCTCTGAACTGCGCAGCAATAAGGAAGTTGCGGATGTTGTTTTCGTGAGCTCAGGTAACGCTCCGTTAGTTCACCTGCCACCGTGCATGCTGACAACAAGTCACAGATCCGCTAGACAAGCGTTCGGCAGCATTGGAGGCCAGCGAGACGGAGCTGGACCGATGGGTGCGTCGCTCGTTTTAGTAGTGTCGCTCTCCATGTAATGACCCCGCCGACTGCAGATGATGGAGACCCTCTTCTCGGCCATCAAGGAGAAAGAGGACTCGGTGTAGACGAGTATAGGGATGGTTCTGCTTCTGATTTTGAGATCTATAACGTTCAACCTATGAAGGGCGTGTTTGCAGTGGATTTACCAGTATCATGTTCCCGAATACCATCAGGACCGTATAAGAATATCACTACGGTCGCGCATGCAATGTTCGTGTTCTTTTCCCCATCCATATATGTGGAAGCAGATCTGAAAGTGGCATAATTGCGGCGGTGCGGATGCCCTATCTCCGTAGAGAGCTTACTTGCGCCCCTGACGGTGCGCTTTCTACTGCCTCATCATGCCATACTTGTTTCTGAAGACAGTATCCATACTCATAAAACCGGTAGTGTTCCCTTGCTGTCTCTTAGCATATTGAGCTCAAAGTGCGAAGTTCTTCTGAGCACCCCGGCGCATATGCTTCCGGAAGTTATAATCCGGTCCCCCGATCCGTTGAACTAGCACCCCGAAGGTCTTTAGAATGATACGTGATGGTGCGACAGGGCGTATCAGTAAGTGGATAGAGACGGTGCGTCCATTCTACTCAGAATTGCCTGCTACTGTATACCAATTTTGTACAGTAAGTCATAATCCTGACTTGCTTCATTCTTATACGTGCGTCGTTCTACTGCTCGTTTGCAAGAACGGCTAATCACTATGATCAGTCTGTGAGGAGTTTGCGTCTGCTGAGCCGTATTATAGCCCGGACGTAACGGCCGCAGAACGCCGAACCTTTCTCTCCTCCTGACGCGCGCCGACCTCCACGATGACCGGCGGTGGCTTTCTCGCCGTCGACGACGACCAACAACAAGTCGACGAGCACCGCGAATGGCGCGGTGTCGCGCGTGTAATGGGTCCTCAATGGGCCAAGATGCCCCTCAGCACAATTGGCATGGTCGGCCTCCAGGTGCGCTCGTCGTCGTCCACAGCGACGTCCAGCTCATTCAGACGACCGCAGATAGTCTGGAGCGTCGAGATGAGCAACGCGCCGGCATATTTGCTCACTCTGGGAATGTCGCGCTCAGCAATGAGCGTCGTCTTCCTCGCCGGCCCGCTCAGTGGACTCATAGTCCAACCTATAGTCGGTACGCTTGTATTTACTTACTTCAAGTCTTACTCTTTGCTCACTTTTCGCAGGCGCCATGGCCGACGCGTCCACGTCGCGTTTCGGGCGCAGACGACCGTATATCATGGGCGGCGCGCTCCTCTGCGGTGTCGCCATGCTCCTACTCGGCTTCACAAGACAGTTCGCCGGCGTCTTTACCAGCATACCGAGTACAGCGGTGAGTCGACCGTCTATGACGCGCGCTCCGTGGCCCTGCGGGCGGTGCACGTCGTGAGCCCGGACACGCGACTGCGCCTAGGGACGCCGCGTTCGGCGAGCTCGACGCTATCTGCACGTCCTTTGCACCTGCTGTAACCTCTTGTTGCAGTATAGGAGGGTGTATCCTACGAATGCGCGTGGATGGTGTGCCACGGGTTCTCATGAAGTCCAGTGTCTTCCGCTCGAACTTCATAAGATCCCACAGGACCACCATGTGTTATGTCTACCGTCCCACTTCTGCGTTCTCTGCACGTAGAGCACGATCTCCCTTTACCCAGGCTGCTCGCGCTCCACGTCACTGCAGTGCTGACATTTCCGCCCATGACAGAACGACGGCCTAACAATTGCGCTCGCCGTGCTCGCTATTTACTGTATCGACTTCTCCGTCAATGCTGGTCAGTCGCAGTCAACACCGGTGGCGAGAAGCTGAAGTTGTGTTCTCCCGTCAGTTCAGGCCGCGGACCGCGCTATCCTCGTTGACGTCTGGCCGCGAGAGGAGCAAGAACGCGGGAACGCATGGGCGGCGCGTATGGGCGGTGTCGGCTCCATAGCAGGTTTCTTCGTGTGCGTCGCGTCTAGTGTTATTCGCTGCAAGGTCGTGCTGACCATTCGCACAGCGGAAATGTCGACCTGACACGCGCATTCCCGCTTTTCGGCTCCACGCAAATCGAAATCCTGAGCGTCCTGAGCGCTCTTACACTCATCGGTGCGCATGCCGTCGGCGTGTCCTTTCCTTACCTTACGTTGCTGTCACAGGCTTCCACGCCGCGACGTCCTTCGCAGTTAAAGAGCGCGTACTCCTCGCTGCTCCCAGCGCCAAGGGACGCAAGAAACCGAGCGCCATTCGGACGATATGGAAGGATGTCTGGTCATTACCGCGGACTATCCGCCAAATCGTCCGTCCTGCGTCTCTTCCCTTCTGTGTGGTGCTAACGCGTGCGACAGTGTCTCATCCAATTCTTCGTCTGGATCGCCTGGTTCCCGATCCTGTTCTACTACTCCGTCTACGTGGGCGATATATACAAACGCACGGCCGCGCCTCCCCTGTCGGCGAGTTGGACGCAGCAGATGGTCGAAGACGAGGCGACGCGACTCGGTGCGTTCTCTCCGTTGATGGCGCCGTGTACTGACTGTTGACTGCTGCAGGTTCGCGGGCGCTGTTCTATAACTCGATCGTGAGTTTCGGGGCTACTGTCCTGTTGCCGTTTTGTATTCTGGACGAGGAGAAGGAGAGGGCAGAGAAAGCTGCTGGACGCGGGTGGAGGGTGAACAGCGCGCGCAGGTCTGTCTGTATCCTTTTCATTTTCTTCCGCTGTACTGACGGCGTACTCAGGTGGCGTAAACCGACGCTGGCGGAGCTGTGGACTGTCAGCCAGGCGGTGTTTGTCTTCTGCATGCTTGCGACTTGGTGAGTCCGAGTGCATTTACCTTAACGAGTGAGGTCCTGACGTGTGTGCTTAGGTGGACGACGGGCGTGTTTGGAGCGCAGATGATCATGGCCGTGTTGGGCTTATGCTCCGCCGTCGCGCAATGGGCACCGTTCTCTCTCGTACGTTCGCCCGTCCCCATCTCGACGCGCTTCCGGGCTCACGTCGCACGCAGCTCGGTCAGGCGATTCTATCCGAGTCGGATGGCCCTCGCACGGACGCTGATATCGCGTTGGACGAGTACGAAGCGCTCAACGCCGAAGACCGCGAGAACGGCGACCGCGCGATGCACCGTAAATCGTTCGAGTCTACTCCTTCCGACGCCTCAGATCTGGACGACGTCGAACAACCGCGTACGCCGTTAGGCTCCAACCCCGCCGCGCGTCTCTCGCACGCCTCGATCGACATCTCCTCTCCCCATCCTCCTCGCAAACCCTCGCGAGGTGGGGGTATTGGCGATAAAGGCGGCTCTATATTGGGCATACACAATATCTTCGTCGTTATTCCTCAATTCCTCGTTTCCGGGTTCTCGAGCTTGGTGTTTGCGATATTCGAACCGAGTAGGACGACTACGCCGCATCCGGGTCTGGCGGACGTTCCTCTCTTGAATGCGACGATTGCGGACGATGGGCTGGAGCGCTGGAGGAGGGCGGAAGCGGAGATGGAGGTGAGCGGAGGAGGCGACGCGTTGGGCTTCATCTTCCGGTGCGTCGTGTCGTTTTCTTTCTGGTTACGGAGCGGGTTTACTGATACTCGTTCGGTGTAGGTTCGGAGGGTTCAGCGCCATCGTCGCGTGTTGGTTGTGTTGGAAGCTCGCGAAAGATTTGAGGAGCCGGAATCGTTGAGAAGTGGAGGGTGGTTTTCTTGTCTTGTTGATTCGGATACCTTAGTCTCGCTCTGGCGCTCTTGTATTGCTGTCTCGCATTTCGTATTTGCTCGTAAAGAACTAGCATATTACTTTCGCCGGTTGCTTGACGGTGAATCAGTGTGGAGGGTTTAGACGGGTAGATGGGGCGGCAGGAGAAGCTGCGCGGGGCTATACGTACAGAGGTCGCGACCAAGCCAGGTCTGGTATGGAACATCGGAATGTCATGAAGCACAGTATGTAGACGGGCTACACTCCGCCCCTAGAGATGTGATCGACTTTGATCGAGCCCTCGAAGGCAGGATGTAGTCCGAGGAGGCGCTTGACCTCCGCATCGAGATGACTCCCTTGTGAAATGCAGATGCTCAGATTTTCCAACTCGAGCAATTCATCGCGTGTGGAGGAACGGAAAACTACAGGTCCAAGTGATCAATGTGAGAGTACACCCGTGTAAGATGAATGGCACCGACTTCTGAGGGCGTTTGCTCCGGCGTCTACGTCTGTAACGTACGCGACCGATCCATTCGACTCGAGACCGCTCTGCTGCAATAGGATGTGTCGTAGCCACAGATGTGACGGACCGCATGTCCCTCTGCGGATAGGACCGCTCCAAATCTCTTCGAAATACTCCTGGGCGTGAAGGATGGTCGATTTTGGTAAGGGGATCGTCGTCCCGGTTAGAGGTGGGACGGAGCAAACGCCTATGTAAACACGCATTTGTTGATCGCGAAGAACCTCCCAGAGCTGTCGAAGGATAGGGACGTCGTCGATAAGTGCAGTGACTATTCGGTGCACGCGACCTTCGTGGAACTGCTCGACGGAGTCGGTTGCTATTTCGTATACCTCTTCCGAAAGGCTGGCCATGAGCATAATCTGCTCATGTGGAGTCAGACGGGTACAGGACGCTCAATGTAAAAGGCCACTCACATTCAGATGGCATGAGAGATTCTTTGCAGCCGCTTCAACATCCCACTTCGTCTCGCGCGAAAGATCGTCGAAAAGACCAATCTGCGGTTCTCCGCACTCGTCAACTCCAATCATCATCTTGCAGGGAGTATCGCAGGAGGTGACGATAGCCGGGGTCCAGAGGAGGCTATGGTGGCGCAAAAGATACCAGGATGCCTCCTAGACTGGGTTACTCTTGAACTTGCCGTGACACTATAGATGATACATACCAAGATTTTGAAGCTCTACAAGGAATTATTCTCAGTCACAGAACCGTTTGATAGAAGCGCAACGCCCGCACCGTTGACAAGGCTGTAAGAGTTCTTGACCGCGAGTCCGGAGTTATCCTGTATCTGTCTTTCAGATAGGTGAGCATGCTTCCCGTGCCTATTCGTGGCAATGTTTCTATTCAGCATGATCCCAAGTTCACGGGCTGTGTATTGACCTGATCTGAATGCTGCGAAGCTTAGTCCCTCCGCACTGGTATGTCTTCCATAAAGCTGCGCAACGTAAGGATGCGACGCATGCACAGACCTGCGGGTGTTGATGTGAGCGAAGTACAGCAGATTCGATCATCTTTGTACATACGATAGACCGCGGAGTAGATCTGGATACACGTCCCATGATGCTGCAGATTTGCTCTTGGAGGCGGGAAGAACAAGCGAAGTCTGGTCCACCATCTCCAGGTACCGGATAGCCATGACTTCGCCGTCGATGCGCGCTGTAGCCCAGGTGATGAGCCCTTCCGGACAATCATGTTGTGCGAGCACTCCGATCTTCCGCACGTCACAGTGGCGCAAGCGGCGAAACTCCCCGCATGTCAGTCGCAGTATCGCGGTCGGTAATGTGGATTTCTCACCTCTCCGTCGTACCGGGTGTCATCGCAGACGACAATGCTCGTATCCACCGCTGTCAGCAGCTGAAAGGATTAAGTACTCTTTACCCATAAGACCCAGTCATTTAAGCAAGAACTTACGACGAAAAGTTGTATTTCTTGCTCGAGCTCACGTGCCAGCGTCTCAGCACGCTTCGGAGTGATGAACGCATCGCGAAGAGCTCTCCGGAGTTTGCTCTTTGGGCGCACTTCATCCGTCATGAGGCGCTCAATCTGAGCAAAAACGCTGTAGAAATCTAATCAGTCTTGTGCTTAAAGACCTCAGCCGGATATGGCTTACATCTGTAAGCGAATGAGGCGGCGGCGTAGGCGGGAGTCCACCCTTCGACTCGAGACCGTTGTGTCGATCTGCGTTGCGTATATTGCGGCTTTCTCGCAGAGCTGGTACATCGCCTCGCGCCTATTGTGTACACGCTGTAATATTATTGAACCGGGTCACTTTCTGGTATGGGACATGTCCCTACCTCTGCGAATTCCGTGATGAGTGCCGCAGAGCCGAGAATCTGTCGTACGATCGGCACAGCGTCTGTGGCTTCGCGAGCAATCTTGAAGGCAACAGTCGCGGTCTCGAGAGCCCCGGAAGCCATGACCTCAATGTTCGCGGTAGATACGACCAGAGGGAGGAGAGGAGACCGGATCCGACAGGCTGGACTTTTTTTACTTCTACCCGACTGCGACGGATGCTGTTGCAGTGCCCCATGTTATAGTAACGTCGTACTCGTCGGTACCGACTCGGAGCAGTCTACATCCCCTGTCCGATAAAGCACCCAGATTGCAATCATGTACAGCCTTCTCTCGGGGCTAAAGTGGATCCTCCGGTACCGAGCGACCGCAGGGTCACGGTGCGGCGTCAAGGTCAATGTACCGGAGCACGGGTCGAAAGATTATACACAACGTGCCGCTCCCGGAGGATCGGCGAGACCAGTATTGGGTGCCCTGTTGGCTATGCACGTGCGTGGATGTCCTGCTGGCACAGTTACGATGAAAGTAGTAATACTGTGAGCTCAGGCTGGGATAGACTTGACGCGCGGGGCAGGTGGACAAATAGCCACAGGGGACAGGCCACGTAATGTCTTCTCCAAAGGACTGAGCGTTGCATACGTTGTGTCGACACTTCTCGGCGTATCACAGTGGCTATCTCGCTCAACAGAACGGGCGTAAACTCAGGTCTCAACGTTCACAACTGCGGGAGCAAGGCCACACTTCGCAAAGAGTGCGGCCGTAGCCACACAGCTTGAAAATGGCTATACAGTGTATGTAATCGCATGGCCACGCTCAATCCGCCTTTACACACCAATGCTTACCGATGTTCTCCGTGCCCTAGAGTACAGTAGATGTTGTAGAGAGCCACGAGTACGCACTACCGAGGGCGGTGGCGAGCAGATCGGGCAGCGGCGAACTCGTGGTGGCGTGAACGTCACCGCTGCCACCGCCATGACGCGCACAGCCTCAAGGGTAGTCGGTTTCTCTCGATGAGCGGGGATGCCAGCATCCCCATGAGGAACCCGGGGGTTCATCGAGAAACAGGGTTCTTCAATAGAATTATCGCGGGACAAGAGACCTAGTGAGAGCCATGCGGATCACGGGCTCTCGCATTGCTAGTTGTAGCCATCGACAGCCATTCGCGTCGAGGAAGTGCTCTCAGCAGCCTCGGATGACTCCGAACAGAGCGACTTTTCACTCGTCGGTCATTTTGAAGGCTTCTGAGATGCTTAGCCTCTTGCGCCTCGCCCGCCCCCTGGCGAAACGCGGTCTTCGAGCTATTACCGCGAGCACATCCTCGCCGCCATCGCCTGCGGTCGTTTCGACCGCCTTCGACCCACTTCTGCAGCGCCTGGTCACCCGCCACGGCGAGGACACGCTCGTCATTTGGGATGAGGAGTCGTCTGGACTCAGGCCTCACTTGGCTGACCTTGGCTACCCGATTCTTTCCCCCGGACAGCGAGTATATCAAACTATTGATCAAGTTGAGCTCGAGGTCGTCCGGAAACTCGCCTGGGGCGGGTCTTCCACCGTCTGGCTCGTTCGCCGCCTGATCGATGGCAAGCCACCAGTCGGTTCGCCGCAGTATTACGCGCTCAAAACCCTTACCCAAACCGACACGTCCCACATCGCCCGCAAGATGTCACATGAGGAAGACGCTATCGCCGCCCTCAAGTAGTGTGGCCGGAGTTCGGTTCTCCGAACCGCTTGAACCGGTGAACCGGACCGAACCGAACCGCGGTTCAGGTTCGGTTCTTGCACAGCCACATGAACCGAACCGACGGTTCAGTTCGTGGTTCAGCACGGTGCTGAACCGGTTCGAACCGCATGAACCGTTCAGAACCGCTAATGGAAATTGTTGAGGCTGCAGACTGTACTGTGACACTCGAAGTATTTGCAATCAGTTTCTATACCTCTATATGCATTTTACTTGCCTTTCATACTCTAATTAAGGTTCTGTCTGCATCAGGTAGAGTTGCCACGGCAGCATAGGTGTAGCCACGGCAGAGCTGTATCATCAGCTAACGACCTTTGGTGACTGTTAAACCTTATTCCATACCAAAGCATACTCGTCACAATGTTACCCCCTTGGTATATAAGGTTTGATGTATGTACAACAGCTGTCATGGTCAACTAGATGTAGCCGCGGATGGTTTGTCATCACTCGAACTATGAATATAGGGTCCGGAACCTTAAATAACACTCCAAATAGTGGTATATGGCTTGTAGTTATTTGATTCTCATACACTAGAAATCTTATATACCAGCCTGGCATGTTCGTGCACACCTGCAGACCGAACTCTCTATTGACCATCTCTTAATGGTTCGAACCGTGAACCGAACCACCCTGAACCGGTTCAGCCGGTTCTGGTTCGGTTCTAGCACAGCCACATGAACCGAACCGGTGGTTCAGTTCTCGGTTCACCGGAATTCCTCGGAGAACCGGACCAAACCGAACCGCGGCCACACTATCAGCGACGCCTAGTGAACTCTTCATCAGGAAAAATTTACTTTGCTACATGTCCCAACGTAGGTATATGTTGATGTATGTAGTTCCCGTAGTGCGATAGACAAATCCCCTCTCATGTATTGATCTCGTAGCGCGCTGTAGCACGATGTAAGTCGGCCGGAACTACGTAGCACTACGGGTGACGTCATAGTCCCGCCGATCTACCGTAGCTGGTAACTCCGTAGTAAGCCATATCATCACCCGTATCCTTAGCGGCGTCTCAGTTCCTCTTTGAGCGGCACAAAAAACTCATTCCCCACCGTCCTTAGGGCTCTCCATGGCGTCTTATATGCCTCCTGTTGTCTGCTGCTGATGCAGGCCTTCGAACAAACTACACTAACTGGTGTACAGCGACTTTGTCTGGCCCGGAGACTGGGAGTTGTTGAAGCCTGCGCATCCGCTTGCCGTTCGAGACCGTATTGAAGGCTCCACCATCACAGGACCACTCTAGCCTGAGGGAGCCTTGAGGATCTCGTGGAGTACCAGCTGAGCGAAGGAGCGACAAGCAGACGAGAGCGCGAGAGACGAACATTTTTGGATGAGTAACGCAGTGAGCTTCTCGCTCGTACATGCATTTATACTTGCCGTTTCCTCATCAGGCTCTCTGTCAGGATTTCCCAGGCTGTGGAACCCGTGTGGAACCCCGGTAAACATCGCCACGGGCTGACATAAGCTCGGAATTTTGATGGCGGGAACACTGCATTTATCAGCGTTTGTCATCTTTCAGGTTGTTCGATCATTTGTCAGCTTTGTGATTATAGTAGCGGGCACGGCGTTCCGAGAAAGGGTGCACGCAGTCTGTTGAGGAGCGAAGAGAGAGTTTCAATGCAACTTTATATTTCAAAAGAAGCAATCGTTATTGATCTCAAGGTTACATTAATATCGGAGTAACTTAAGCACTGAAAAGGAGAAGGGAGCACTTACAAGAGGTCTCTACACAGGACGCGCGTCCCACCCCAATCCCACCTGCGTCGAACTCGACACAGGCCGCGCGCCGGGTACCATCATTACGTACATTAATATCGGAGTAACTTAAGCACTGAAAAGGAGAAGGGAGCACTTACAAGAGGTCTCTACACAGGACGCGCGTCCCACCCCAATCCCACCTGCGTCGAACTCGACACAGGCCGCGCGCCTGGCGGGTACCATCATCGTGATGAATGGTACTCGTCGATCCGCCACGCGCCGTACATCTCACCCCAAAATCCCTCCGCCAAGCAAATGAATTGCCCGCGGAGAGGAGGGATACGAGACGCAGCGTCGTGGTGGTCGTCGCACTGGGTACAGCTACAACCTCCTGAAAAGGGAGCGTGTACGGTGCGTTGAGGGGTTGTGTTGCCGCCTATGCGGTCTTAACTCTTGTATCGATCAGCTCTGACGACATGCGGAACGCATGGAGCTTTCTCGGTGTGGATCCCGTGTGCCGGGCTTGTGCGAGTACGGACGACGCGTCCGGGGGCTGCGAGCTCGAAGGACATAAGTCGGAGTAAGTGTGGTTTATATAGTCAGTCTTGCGATCGGTAGTTATCGATCGTGCATCCGAGTCTTTCCGCCGTCTGCGGTGGGATACATCAGGAAAAACCTCAGTTACACCATATGAATTCATAGTTCAATGTAGCCCTAAGTAGTCCGGTAGTGCAGGTAGTAACCCCCCTATTATGGTGGCTTATGTAGTGCACTGTAGTAACCCAAAGCAGTTCTGTAGTACGCTGTAGCACTCTGTAGTACACCATACAACGCCCCTTCTACAGTAGTAATGGCACTACAGCGTGTTACAGCGTACTACACACATTGCACAGTGTGTAGGACGTGGTCCCTACTTCCAGATCCTTGCCGGTCGCGAGCATTGGGTACAAAAAGAGGATAATATTATTATACGGTACAGCACTACGTACACAGCGACACACAGGTGTCTACTCGAAGCACATAGGGCCAACGGGTGGGGGTCTGTTCAATATGTAGGCGAGAAGGGTAGAAAAGGGACGGGGACGGGTGGCACGAAGACGAGATACAGGTACGGTGGGTAGGAAGCAGTAAGGGAGGTAACGCGAGGAGGAGCAGGAGGGGAAAGGGGAGGTAACAGGCACAGGAGTGGGAGGACGGGTAGGAGAAACGGCCGAGGTGAGGTGGAGGTGCAGGTCGTCGGTGGCAGGGAACGCTAGGGTGGAAAATACCTGAAAAAAGAACTATGCATCAGCTACGGGAACCAGAATTGCGGGGATACGAAGAAGAAGAGTCAGAGAACACCTACCCAGTCACAGTGGGAGGAGGGGTAAACGGGTCGGCCACAGGACCGTTTGCTGTAGTGCAATAGCGGGGGCGATACGAGGGGCGGCAAAGCGAGTGCGAGGGCGATACGAGAGGACGTGGGAACAGGGCGGGAAGTGGTTGAGTGAGAGCCAAACGCAAAGCGAATCACGCACAATTTTGAGGCGTAGGCGCTGTGGGCCTCCAGCGCGTATAGCACGGTGGCCGCAAGTCGCGAAGTCACGCGCGGCGCGAATGTTGGTCGAACGAACCTGGTCTGTCCTCGTGCATCGAGTGTGGACGGTGTGTGGAGGGGAGAGGACAAGGAGTGAACGACTTGCGGCTTTCCCCGGTGGACTGTACAGTCCGGTTTCAAAGCGGATTCATCCCGGACTCCGCTTCCGTAGGTCGGCTCCGGAAATCTCTAAGTCCCTGCATATCGTGTTCCAAAAATGTAAAAAATTCAGGCTCATAATTTCGACTTTCAATGGGTCTAGAGTCGATTCCGACCTGGTCCATATATGCCATTTTCTGTGTCCTTGGACACCTTCAGTAAAAATTGTCAGCCAATACCTGAATGACTATGAGAGTGGGTGAGAGTTATATTGTACACTGTAGGACTACAGAAGTGGCCGTCTCTATATTGTACAACGGCGTACTACAGGTCCCTGAACCTGTACTACAGAGAACTACAGAGTTAGGCCGTTTCTACAGAATACTACAGCAGCTGCCGTTGCAACCCTGATTCTCTGTAGCCCACCATAGACCTATATATCCTGACCCCTGCACTGTAGCAGGACATTTTTCCTGATGTATCCGACCCCTCCCGACGGACCTCGCTCAAGCTGCGTGTTCGACGATCTTGTCCCAGTAGCCGCCCGAGACACACATTTGGCCACTTGTAAAGGATGTAGAAGTAGAGCGTCTACATACGCAGAGTCTATGTACGGTGGTACGCGCAATGAGTAACACAGTAAACCACAACGAAGTACTGCTAAGTAGAGAAAGTCCATATCCGGATGCGCGTCCCACCGCTATCCCACCCACGTCAGCCGAAGCCAACGCAGGCCGCACACCCGTTGCAACGCCAGCCGCTGCTCACGCGTCAGACGCGTGCGTGACAACCTCCGCCGCCCATTCGCGCCGAGCCCCATCAAACGCACATCCCGATGTGCGTAGCGCCGTCAGGCAGGATACCAATTGCAAATTACCGCCGACCGCGGCGCGATGCGATACGAGCGTCCTATTCGTCTCCCTGCGCAACGGACGCTCAGCCGCCTCAACAGTACACCATCTCCGTCCCACGGGCACCGCAAGAGCGTGCGATCCCGCGACGACGTTGAATACGGCGCTATCGATTTGACTGTGATAGGACTTGATGGACGGTGGAAGACTCTATCTAGACGGCACATCTGCGTTCAGCGCTGCGGGAGGCGGCATGCATTCTTCAGCATAGGGATATGGCGCCATTCCCTATGGAGAAATGAAAGACATGCCATGGCCTCCAGCATATAAGCTGACAGATGTACCGCGACAGAGCAGAGCCACGAAGTGGGGAAGCGGAGGTTCGCGGAGAGGAAGGGGTTATATACCGCAGGCCTCGCTGGATACACGTGTTGTGCTCGTAATCTGCACGCCTACGAGCAGCCCATTCGTGGAGCTCTTTCAAACACCCAGGAATAGCGCGCAGGGCCGTCTAGATACACGTCAGGTCAGCCACGCGATGCAGTTGCAGTATTTCCACAGTGGGCGAAGTGACCAGGACTGAGTTTTGGGGAGCGACACGTGTATAGGCATAGCAACTACTGATACGGTGAGAGTAAGGAGTCTGGAGATGTCGGTTCTCTCGTAGGTAGGTAGGTAGGTAGGTACACGGTTAAGGTCCATACGCTTGCGCGCTGAACACCGGTTTCCAAGGGCCGAATGCGACTGTAGCATCCCCTTGGGACTGTACCCACAACAAGCGTCGAACAGGTATCGTTTCAACCGTCGGCAGACTTGCCACGAGTACAGCCGGACAGAAATTCGTGTGTGTTGCGTGACGAAGCACATGCGCAATCAATTTATGAGTGTCTCGTTGGCTTAGCGTCTAATAGTATGACACGGACACTACTTCATAGGATCTCGTGCGGACTGATAGTGAGAGCCTGAGCGGGACTGCCGTCAGGTCAAACACCGAGAAGGGTTGTCTTGCGAGCCAGTGCACCAATACGCAATTTGCCCATGCCCAAGCCGCAGATCAATGTGGAAAGACCTTTTACGCGGCGCATTCGGACGGGAGGGGTAGGAGTAGGTAGGAAATGTAGGTGGAAGATGGAGGGCGCTGGGGCCAGCTTCGCGCACATCTCGTGGTAAAACGTTTTGACAATGTGACGCCATGGATGCGATGCGGACCACACAATCGCCGAGTCCGTTGCCGCCGACGACGCCCGCGCCGATTTACAGCGTTTGCGCTCGTAGTGGCTGCAGATAAGAGCGAAGTCGTAGTTGGGGTACACTTGCGCCTGAGTTCGATACTCCCATGGTCGTAGTAGGAGAAAGAACGAGCGATTTGTCGGACGCCCGCCGTGTCTGGTGATGCGTATGAATGGTAACATGAACGACTATTCGCTCAGCCAGGTCTCGACAGAATGAGCGGTCCAAGACGCCGTAGAACGTAGTCTAGAGTGGAAACCGTGGTCTAGCACGTCGCGGTCGCCCAATCTGGGCGGCGCGAAATTTTTTGTTGGGGCGTCAGCCAGATCTGCTGACGCATCTCGAGTCACAGATAGTCCATAGCGCAGCTACAGCCCCTCGTCACTCTGGAGCGAGAGCGCTGGAGGCTCTGCCAGCAGGTCGAGCCCAAGACACGGTCCTTTAGCAAATTCCCTCGACTTTCGGGGAATTCTCTACCCTGCTCGCTTAGAGCACGCACCCTCGAGTGTCTCTCGGGACTGCTACGAGAATCTTTGTGCGTTATTAGAGGTAGGGACCGGGAAATGGAGCTCTCGCTCTGGGGGATGGTGGTGGTCGGAGGGCGGAACAGTGTAGGTGCGTCGGCGAGAGTGGGTTGCGACTAAGCGGCAGGAATCTTCCCAGTGCACGTCTAGGACCAGAAGTAGTTCCCGTACACGATCACTCAAGAAGCAAACATTCCACTACGCAGTTTGCCCTTGACCGCATGGGTGCACGAAGCGCGTTATGTGACAGAAGGATGAGCGTAGCGGGCTGGCGCTAGCTGGTGTTCGCAGCGCGGCAAGGATGAGGAAGGAGGTCAAGACGCGAAAACGGCTCAGCCCGGGCACGACGTCCCTCATTCTCGCCGCTCCGCCGTCGTCGTCCATGGCAGCGACCAGAGCATCTATGGCATCTTCTGCCGGTTCACAAACCCACCAAGTATTCCCGGCGGTGTACGGCGAATCTTTCTGGCCAGGAAGCTAGGAATTGTTGAAGCCTGGTGACGTGTCGAGCATCCTATGGCTCTCGAGACCACACTGAAGACACCAGCACTACAGTCGCGATCAGGACAACGGTAGCCCGAGCGTGGAACCAGCTGCACAAGGGTGGAACGACTTGCGATGTCGTCCGCTCGGGCGTCGCCCGGGCCACGGACTGCCTGTAGGCTCTCCTGCCATGCTCGAAACAACCACGCGTGAGAAACGACTCGAGCTGCGCTGCATCATTCCTGCATCCGACCCGTTCGGTGGCCTATCAGTATCGCGCAACCAGGCTACCCAGACAGCGGCTGGGCTCGTTGTCCGTATTTGAGGGGATGTTCGAGAGGAAGCCATCCTTTCGACGGCCGGTTGAGCTCACCGTTTGCACCGCCTTCAACGCGCATGGTCTATCCGGTGTCTGCGAGGATCGAGTGAACCTGGGCGAATGGCCCGTCCGCGTCCCGTGCACATGCTTGTATCGATATCTTCGCCGTCGCAGTCGAACAGCGCGGCGATCGCTCATGCGCACACGATCTATTCGCTCGGAGAGTCCTGGCTGCCAATCTGCGGAATCCTTTGCGGCGCGCGCGTACGCCAACTGTCACCTGGTGACTGCACTCCCTTCATCGCCAGTGAAGTGCAGAAGGCAAGAGTGCTCGGTCTCCGGTATGCTGGTCGCCAGGAATTCGAACATACAGACTCGACCGAGCGCCGCTCCTCATTAAATCTGGTCACCGTACCGCTCGCGACCAGCACGCATCTTATGCGTACCATCGTGCAGGAGGTTTTCGGGCGTCCGAGAGAGCGTAGTCCAGACATGGACGCGGTCGCCGGGGAGAGGTATCCGAGCCTTTTCCACAGCAGTGATGCAACAGCATTTCAGCATCACGAACGCAGAGGCGAAACTGTCGCTGCTCGCTTATTATATTTGCTCCTTGCATTGTGATTTCTGCGTGGCTGGGAGGACAATGCATCGGGGCGATGCGCGTGTTGATCTCCTGCCTAATCCGGACAGCGAAGAACAACGAACTCGGACACACCCGCTCAGCGTGGTCCTCGTCGCCCGCGGTCTAATATAAATGCGGCGTCGGCATCACGCGCGCGCGTTTGATCCCCAACACGCTGCTTGTCCTCTGTCCGCACGCACGATGTTTTCGCTCAACCTGCTCCAGTTCGTCAAAGCCGCGCTCTTCCTCGCTACAGGATACTTCAGCGGGCGAGCTCTTGTCCGCCCCGCGCCTGCACCAGCGTACGTGTTACGGTTTTCTTTGGCAATTGTTGATGGCTGACGACGTTCATAGTCCGTTTGCGGGCTTCAACAACGCTGATCTCGACACTCTCGTTGGCCAGCCGGTCGATTTTATACTCGACGCTGTTCTCGGTCCCGGGCACAACGCGCTCACCGGTCCACCACCGCGCCGCAACGCGCCTCTCCGCCGAACGGACTCCACTGTCGACGTCTGCGAGGACGGCGGGAACGGCCAATGGTACAGCCTCGTCCATCGACGGATGCAGCCTTATCCCTTCTACCGCACTGCGAAGGACATTCGCGACTCGAGGCGCAGACAGGCGAGGGAGGCGCAGGCGCGCGCAGCTGCTGCCGCGGCGTATGCGGCCAACCCTCCTGTCGCTGTCGGCCCGCTCTACGCTGGCGTCTATACCCCGCCCATCGGGCGCGATATCATCGCTAACGCGCCGCCGGGGACGTACCCTCCGCCCGTCATCCCTCACTTCCCCGTTTTCAATACTGCCGTACCCAACACCCCTCCTGCTACCGGTCGTCGGTTTGCTAGTCCCTCGAGTCTCGAGACGAACCCGCCCTCCACGACTCGCTACTCGCTCAACTCGAAGCGTAAGCGCCAGGCTGAGGACGAGGTCAACGGCGAGGACGAAGCGGAGGCGCACCTGAGCGAGAAGGCGAAGGGCAAGCGGCGCAGGATCGAGACGGATTCGGGCGCCGGGTCTGCGGCGAACGAGGCGACGGGCGGCAGCGTCAGTGCTGATGAGCAGCCCGTTGCCGGTCCCTCGCGCGCGGCAGGCAGCCACGAGCAGACCGTCCAACCATCCTCGTCCGGCGCGACCGGAGCGAGCGAATCTATCACCACCACTGCGGCCGCTGGCCCCAGTGAAATGACCGTCGATGACTACGAACCATCGGTGAGTTACTACTCTTCGTCGTCTTGCCCCGGTTCTACTCACGCGCTGCATAGGGCTCGTCGTCGTCTTCAACTGCAGCGCCCGCGAAGGCGCGCCGCACAACTCGCAAGGCTGCCGCTGCGCTTGTGAGTCTTTCTTCTCCTCGTTTCTCGCTAGGTCTGACTCGCCTCAAGACAGCATCGACGTCTACCGGTCCTACGCGTACGCTGCGCTCGTCGACCCGCAACGCGCCGTACCCCAGCGCATCAGCCGCGGCTGCGTCAACATCAACCGCCGCCGTCGCCGTCGCCTCAAGCAGCGCGGCTTCCCCACGTCGCAGCACGCGCTCTCGGAAGGGCAAAGGCAAGGCCACCGAAGCCGACAACATGGACCTGGACGAGTCGTAGCGACCCGAGGTCTGCCACCGTCTTATACTCCTAACGCGGTGCCACCTTCTACGCTCCTCAGCATGTCTCATTGTGCCACCATCGTCGTCGTCGTCGTCCACCGCCTCCTTCCGTCGCGTGTTTCGTCGTTCATCTCCACGCTCTCGTGCTTTCCTTCTGCCAAGTTCGTCCCTTACCGGCTCTTGTGCTTGTTCGATTAGTACCTAGTACTGCGTAGCTCTCGTGAGCTCTCATCCAAGCCTGTGTCCGTCTCTTTGCACCATACTCCCGTCGCTGCCCGGCCGATCGTAGCTCCCTAGTTTGAGCTCTCGGGAAGGTAGTGGTGTTCTAGTCCTTTTCGTCTTTCGTGTACTTTTATCTGGCTTGGGTTTGTCCGTGTTCTTTGTCTCTCCTCTCCCCTTTCCTCTCTCTGTCAAATCAAATGCACGAAGTCCTCGTGTTTTCTGCTCTCTGTTCTAGTATTTCATGAGACGCGAATGCCCAGGCAGTCGGAGGAGTATACATCTCATCTCGTGGCGCGGAGCGACGTAGTGCGTGGCAGGCTCGCAGATCGTCCCTACCGACACTAGTAGAAGTAGAAACGGCTCAGTGGTACGTAGATAGTTCAGGTACGTACCTAGGAAGTATAAAAGCTATGATGCGCGATTTGCCGATTTTCTGGGTTGTCCTTCTTCTACCACCGCGGTCACGGTGTCGAGCGGCGACCCCGCGCAGAGTTCCACCGTCTCGTCCGGCACCAGCACTTCGTGCGGGGTACCCTGGGTCAGCCTGATCGTAGGCACGAGAAGTACTGGACCTGCACTGTGACGAGGGTCAACGCGTGCCAGGAAGCCTGGCGTGCGGCTCGTCACACCTCTTCTGCATGCGATCACTGTCCCGCTGCGTCTCGTACAGGCCTGGCGAGATGTACGGCGCTTCCGTGGCCATGCACGCCCGCATATCGCAGTAGCGGCATGTGGCACTCGATACTCGGAAGGCCCTGCTGTTCTTGTTTCTCGAACACATATACTTTGCACGTCGCACAACTCGTGCGGCACCGGCGCGTGGCCTGTGCTCGTTCTACTGTAACGGGCGCAGGTTGGGATTGTGGGTGGGCACGCGTTTGGTTGTAGGCCCTCTCCTTTCTTTCTCTTTCCTGCGCACCTGTACTGTATCTAGATCTGTTCTGTACTGAATGAACGACGACATTGAACACGCAGAAAGCGGACGCGGTGTGGAAGCTGCCGAACGCTCCTTGACCTCTTCCCGTTCAACTGCGCGCAATGACGAAACATAGCAAGAACAACACTGCGTCCTCTGTATTCTCCTACAGCGAGTACAAACGACTAGACTATGGCACAAAGCGCGTACGTGGGCCTTGAAGTTCAGAAACTAAAGTAGTTAACGGGTGTCGCGTTCAGCAACGGTTGGGCAACGAGTCCATGCGCAGATTCGACGCTTGGTGCGTGCTCACCTACTGGACACGAGTCTGACATCGCTGACGAGACGTATATAGCTCGCTCTGTCTCCAACGCGCGCGCGAACCGCTCGCGTGTCCAAGTGGACACCTCTTCTGCAAGGAATGCATCTACACAGACCTCCGTGCGTCCATCCCATCCATCACCCAACCTCACTAAGACGTGTCCTACTCTCGTAGTGCAGCAACGCAGCGACATCAAGCGCCACAAATCCATCCTCGCCTCCATCCAGAAACAAGAAGAAGAAGAACGCACAGCCGCGCTCGCAGCCGCTCGCGAACGCGTCTTGAAAGACTTTGAGCGCGGACAGTTGAATGTGGGCAAGAGTCTGAAGGAGAAGGCGGACGCTGCCAAGGGGGCGAGTGCGAGTGACGCTGCAGGTGCGCTTTGTTGTTGGGACGGGAGGGGAGGCTGACGCACCCCAGAGCCTCGGGGTGTGAAGCGGAAATTCGAGTTCGACTCGTCGGTGGTGGACGAGCAGATGCGTATCGCAGAGGAAGCTGCGCTGCGGAAGATCGGTGCGTCCTTCGTCCCCTCGCCCTGTCCTCCTCACGCTGACAGACCCGTAGAACGCGAACAGGCCGAAGCGCGCAAAGCTAAACTACCGGACTTCTGGTTACCGTCGCTTATGCCGGACGCTGCGCCGACGAAGGAGAAGGAGAAGGACGCGCAGATGAAGACGATGTGTCGCATCGGCGAGCCGGCGCATCCTCTCGCGTGCGTCGTCCTTTCCTTTCCGTCCTCTTCCCTCCCCACCCCTCCACCTCCAGATGCGCCGCTTCCTCGCCCGTAACCTCTACTTTGGACTGACGCTTGTATAGGATGAAGAACCTCATTCCCGTATCCTTCACGCCCGACGGCTCATCCTCCTCAACCTCGAACGGGAACGGGACTGGTGAAGAAGGCGCGATGTGCCCGAGCTGCAAGAAGGCGCTGAGCAATAATACGTTCATGTTCCGTACGTCCCCTCGTCTTTGTCATTCGAGTCCTGCTCCTTGGTCCCTCCCTTTGTCCCTTTATCTGTCCATGCCCATGCCCATCCTCCCACCCCACCAACCATGCTCGCACGCCCCTCGTTCTACGATGTTGGTGTCCCTGCACTCGCCCGGCCGGCCGCCATACAAGCGCTATCCCATTACTTTCAACCACCCGTCTTCCTCTTCCAATGCATGAATTACATACCGTCCTCGTCTGTCTGCCGCGCCGGTCAGTTCCGTCCTGCCTGGCTATCCCTGCTGTTTCTCCTTCCTTCGTCCGTCCATTTCTTCCTCCCTCCACACGCCCCTCCTCCTTGTGCCGCGCTCCTTTCGCGTATTTCTCCTGCCTAGGTCTCCGGTGTCGCCCTTCCCCCTTGCTCCGCTGACCGCTCTTTCCCCAACTTGTAGTGATGGCACCCTGCTCGCACGTCATATGCAAAACGTGCACCGACACGCTCGTCAAACCCGCTATGCAATGCGTCCAGTGCGACAAGACGTTGAAAGAGAAGGATTTGATCGAGATGAAGCGCGAGGGTGCGTCTTCTCTCTCTTTCTTTTTGTCTTCCGCTTCTCCTTCTTTCTTTCGTGGACATGGGGGTTTCGTACTGTGCGCGCGCGGGGAGTTGTGGTGCGACGGTTGACGCTGACGCGCTCATCTCAGGGACGGGCTTTGCGGGCGGCGGGTTGGCCGAGGCGAAGAAGAAGGGGGTCGCGTTCCAGGGCTGAGCGAGTACACGCACAGTGCCAGCGCTGCGCGTTGTAGACCACAAGTTCAAGTTATAGGTGTAAGATATGCATAGATGGACCGCGCGCGCTCTGTACAGGTGACTCGGCAAGAAACTGCAGGCCTAGTGCGAGTGGAAGGTGTTTCTCGCAGTAAAGCGTTTTATCCGCTTCGACGACGACGCGAGGAGTTCACGGTTCCAACAAAGACGGAAATGCAGGAGTGTATACGGGTTTAGAGATATGGATACTAAGGAAGAGACGAGTAGAAAGAGAAGGGGCCTATAAACCGGACGCGTGCCCACCCACTAATCCCAACCTGCGCCCGTTTACCGAGTCGCAGGCCACGCGCCGGTGTTGCACGATGCAATGTGTGCGATGTGCTATATACGTGTACGAACGGGAAAGCAGGGCAGAACCGCTGAAGGGGAGGGGGGAGGGAACGCACACGCCCAGCGAGTTTCTAACTGAGACCCACTGGGACCAGGCCGGACGTCTCGTGCCTTTGTACGAGGCCAGCATACCAGGCGCCCGCAAGGGACCCTGGTAGACGAGGCGCTGCGAGGCGCTGCGAATGCGGGAAGGGGAGGGGAAGGGTGACGAGTGCGCCTAATATGAGACATATCACGCAACACATTCGTCGGGGCACAGATCTGGTACATCTCGTGCCCCGCGAAGGGACAAACCAATACGAGGAGTACTGTGCGTTGTGACGGGACGCTGGATGCTGCGCGGGGTTGCCGCGCAACATCGCGAGGACATCCTCACGGTCTTGGGGCAACCCGAGAAATCGGCAAGTCGCGCGTCCTGGTTCGTTGTCAACCTCGTCACTATGATGAACCTTGTTCAAACTCGTGAACCTCAACCTCTTACGGTATATAGAAGCCGGTCTACAATTCCAATCAAGTGGGTTGAAGTCGCGTTCGCCGCCTGCGGCAAGGTGTCTGCCGCCCGCGATAATCTCGCCACGAAGTGTAGATCCGACACTTTTCAATGACTCAGAAATGTCAGTAGTACGGTGTCACAGCCGTAGTCCTTGTGTCTGTTTCCTTAGGTGTGTCAAGTCAGCATCTCCGATTTCCGTGATCTGCGGAATTACATACTCATTACTGTCCCGATGCGCGCCAGTCCTTCGGCGGCCGTGACTGCTGCATATAAGGTGGGTGGCAAGTACTCTCCAGCTCTAGAACTCACAACAGCCTCCATCTCCATCTCAATGTCGACCTCGCTCACCTACACCTCCTTCGTCATCGCCGGCGCAGGCAGCATCGGCTCGCTCATCGCCTCCGAGCTCCTTGCTATTCCCGGTACGAAAGTTACAGTCCTCACCCGCGGCGGGAACACCAAGATCCCTGCCGGCGCGACTGAACGTATCGTCGACTATGCCAAACCCGAGGAGCTTGAGAAGGCGTTCAAGGATGTCGGGGCGGAGGTGGTGATTAGTACGCTCTCTGGACCTGGATTCGCGTCGCAGATTCCTCTGGCGGATGCGGCGCTTAAGGCGGGCGTCAAGCTTTTCGTTCCCTCGTGCGTGCTCTTTTGCGGAGAAGTTCTCCTTGTGATGTAACTCACACTCGTGCACTGGCAGAGAGTTTGGCTCGATCTCGCACGAGGCGCCGTCCCCCGGTCCGTTCGACGCCAAGAACGCAGCTTCGAAGCATCTTAAAGCCATCGGACTCCCATACACCATTTTCTACATCGGCGTCTTCGCCGACCTCCCCTTCACCATGTTCGTTCCCATCCCCATCCCTTTCTGTTCCCTCACTCTCATCTGACGACGATTATTAGATTCCCATCCGTCCTCGACGTCGAGAAACACACCCTAACCGTCGCCGGAACAGGCAACGTCAAAGTCTCCTTCACCACCCGTCCCGACATCGCACGCTACGTCGCACACGTCCTAACCCACTCCCCCTCCTCCGCGCTCTCGAACACCATCATCGGTATCGAAGCTGAGAAGCTCACCTGGCGCGAGCTCGCGAAAGTGTACGAGAAGAAGTATAATGCCCCGTTCGAGGTGAAGCTCCGCGATGTCGAGCAGGTGCAGAAGGAACTTCCCGCGAAGGGTCATGCGGGCTTCGTCGATTATATTCAGTTGATTGTGGAGAGGGGACTTGCGGATGTGGAGAAGTATAAGAAGCCGGAGCTGTACGCTTATGAGGCGTGGAAGCCGATGAGCGTAGAGGCGGCTGTGCAGAAGTACTATCCGTAGATTTCACTGTGGCCGTAGACTGTATACTTCTCTGAATGTGATGCAAGATAGTCAGATGCCCGACGAATTATGGTACTGTACCGTCAACTCAAGGCACACGTGGCACTGTACATATGCATGTACACCGAGACATGGAGACAGACTCTCACCTCATGAGCATATGGTCTGTACATATCGCATAAAGGTCGCGCGTCCCTCCCCTTTCCCACCTGCACATATTGCAGGCCGCGCGCCTTGAGGGTTCAGTCAACCCAGAGGAGCATCTCCTCGAGATCCCGTTCGTAGGGTGTCTCTCTGTGTACAGTAGAGCACAGCGGCTCTACGCTCCGCCATCTGGACGCGTCTGATATGGAGGCCCGCATGTCTGTTAGGGTGCCTCGCAAGCTGAGTAGAGCTTCGTCATGATCGCTCTGCTTATGACGGTCCGCTGTACATGTCACAGGGACGCGTCGATACTCCTCGTTCAAGTTCGAGGCGAGTACCAGATGTCGATTCCTTATCGAACATCTTGAGACACCCAATCTGTAGGGTGTCTCCACTCGACGCTCCGCCATAGGGACGCGTCTGAGACTGAGGCCCACATGTCTGTTAGGGCGCAGCTACATAATTGCTCTGCCCGTGACGGTCCGCTGTAC
>KV425955.1:137007-148104 GCA_001632375.1 Exidia glandulosa HHB12029
TGATGCCGACGCCGCCTTTATAGACCGCGGGCGACGAGGACCACGCTGAGCGGGTGTGTCCGAGTTCGTTGTTCTTCGCGGTCCGGATTAGGCAGAAGATCACGTCAAGCGTCGCCCCGCTGCATTGTCCTCCCGGCCACGCTCGCGTGCGCATGGCCACAATGCAAGGAGCTGATATAATAAGCGAGCAGCGATGACTGCACCGCCGCTTTCGTGATGTTGAATCGCTGCTGTGGAAATG
Source organism: Exidia glandulosa HHB12029 (assembly GCA_001632375.1). Classification (NCBI taxonomy): domain Eukaryota; kingdom Fungi; phylum Basidiomycota; class Agaricomycetes; order Auriculariales; family Exidiaceae; genus Exidia; species Exidia glandulosa. Next base: position 137,249 of record KV425955.1, read on the forward strand.
ACTCGGATACTCTCCCCGGCGAGCGCGTCCGTGTCCGCTCTTTTGAACGCCCGCAATCCTCGTGCACGACGGTACGCACAAGATGCGCGCCGGTCGCGAGCGATGCCGGCGACGCGACTCTACTGGCGACCAGCGGTCGGTTGAGTATGTATCATCCTAAAGGAGCACAGGCGTCGAGAGATACGGTTGTCCCTCGCAGACCAGCACCGAGCGCATTGGAGGTCGAGCAGTTGCTTATTACGTCTGTGCTCCGCTAGCGATAAACGAAGTGCAGCGACCAGTGCGCGCCGCCAAATATTCCGCAGATGGGGCTGCCAGTGGATCGTCCAGTCGAATTGACTCCCCGAGTGCGTCGATCGTGTGCGCATGCGCTTTCGTCGCGCTGCTCGATGGGACGCGGACGAGCCATTTGCGCAAAGTCGCGGGTGCCCTGGCGCATAGACCATGCGTGCTGAAGCTGGTGCGGATGGTGTGCTCAACGGACCGTCGAAATGATGGCTTCCCCTCGAACTCCGGGTAGTCTGGCGCTGGTCTGGCGCGAACATGCTGGCGAAGCCTGGGTAGACGCCCGAATAGACAGCATCGTAAGTCGCCCTGCGGCCGCGTGTTGCGCGCGGTCAGACGGTCACCGCCGTGGTACCCCGTCGTTCAGCTGGCGCAAAATCATACAGGATAGCACGGGAATCGAAGGGCGAAACGTTCTCGACAGGTCAGCACCCTTGACGACGACTCCTGGCTGCTGCTCGGGCAAGCAACATGCGCTGTATACCGCCACGTATGGTCGCTGCCATGGAGGACGTGAGCGAGACTGTGAGAAGAGGGACGCCATGCTCGGACTGAGCCGTTTTTGCGTCTTGGCCTCGTCCCTCATCTTTGCCGCGCTGCAAATGCCAGATAAACCCGTATCGCTCGATGCTACCCCTATTGGCTACAACTGCCGTCTTTTGCTTTCCTTTATCGTTCGAGACACCCTTTGGACCCAACTGCCGACCCTGCACTCGTCCGTCTGTCGCATGACATGCTTGACCCTCAGGCAGACGTCGACATGAAATCGCGCAGGCGGATACTTGCTGACTGAGCTCTTATGCACTGATTCGGGACCTCCTTTTGGCTTCAAACGTGCTCTCAAACGAGACTTACCTCGCTTTGACGCAACCCATCCTCGCCCGTGCATAACCCTACAACTCCATATATGATCAATATCGCGACTGGATCCTACAGCAGCCCCTGCGCGGCAGACTCGGGCGTTCAAAGGAGCTCCACGATAGGCTGCCTGGCCGATTACGAGCACGACACGTGTATCCAGCGAGGTGTGCCCTCAGCGCTATATAACCCTTCCCCTCCGCGAAGCTCTGATTCCCCACTTCGTGGCTCTGCTCTATCGCGGTATTCAGCTTCGCTTAGGCTGGAGTCTACTATGGCATACATCGATGAACATAGGGGAATGGCGCCATTATCCCTATGCTGATGACGAGCCATACAGTCTCCAGCACCACGGAGAATTGCACCGTTAAGAGTCCTCGCGCCGCTTCATAGAGTAATCACCAGCCCGTTCCAGTAGCGCCATAGTCAACGTCTTCGCGGGATTGCGCGGTCTTGCGCAGTGCCTGTGAGACTGTAGACGGCGTACTGCTGGGTACGGGGGAGCCTCCGCCGCGCACGATATCAAAAGGAATACCTGGCGACAGGTATCAAGAGCAACATCTGCGCGGCGGCTGCTGCGTGCACGCATGTTATGCGCACGTCTGGAAGGGCTCGTCTAACATGGGCGGCGGGAGGTTGTCACGCACGCGTCTGACGCGTGAGCAGCGGCTGGCGCTGCAACGGGTGCGCGGCTTGCGTCGGCTTCGGTTGACGTAGGTGGGATAGCGGTGGGACGCGCATCCGGATATGGACTTTCTCTACTTAGCAGTACTTCGTTGTGGTTTACTGTGTTACTCACCGCGCGTACCAACGCACATAGACTCTGTGTATGCAGATGCTCTACTTCTACATCCTTTGCAAGTGCCCAAATGTGTCTCTTCTGAATGGGTCTCGGGCGGCTACTGGGACAAGATCGTCGAACACGCAGCTTGAGCGAGGTCCGTCGGGAGGTGTCGGATATCTCACCGCGGCGGAACGATGCACGATCGATAACTAGTCACACCGATCGCAAGACTGACTATATAAACCACACTTACTCCAACCTATGTCCTTTGAGCTCGCAGCTCCCGGACGCGTCGTCCGTACTCGCACAAGCCCGCCACGCGGGATCCACATCGAGAAGCTCCATGCGTCGTTCCGCATGTCGTCAGAGCTGATCGATAAAAGAGTTAAGACTGCATCGGCGGCAACATATACCCTCAACGCACCGTACACGCTCCCTTTTCAGGAGGTTGTAGCTGTACCCAGTGCGACGACTGTCGCGACGCTGCGTCTCGTATCCCTTCCCTCCGCGGGCAATTCATTTGCTTGGCGGAGAGATTTGGGGTGAGATGTACGGCGCGTGGCGGATCGACGAGTACTCATCATATGATGGTACTCGCCAGGCGCGCGGCCTGTGTCTAATTTTGACGCAGGTGGGATTGGGGTGGGACGCGCGTCCTGTGAAGAGACTCTTCGTAAGTGCTTCATTTCCTCCTTTTAATTACTTAGATCACTTTGAATGCAATGCAAACTTTCCTGTAATATTGAAATGAACAATCATGGACCGAAGAGCCCTCTGATATATGCAACTGGTCTGAATACAACCTCCATCATCGCAACATTGCCCCCCCCCCACTACCTTGCACGCGCGCGCAGCTCGGTGACGAAGGCTGACAAATGATCAAACGGCCCGAATGATTACTAACGCTGATAAATGCTGTGCTCCGATCATCAAGGTTCCAGGCTTATGTCAGCATATGGCGATTTTATACTGTGTGCCATACTGTAGCCCGGAAAATGCTTACAGAGAAGTTGATGAGGACCAGGGACGTATAAGAGCGTCTGCATCGTATTGATATTACTCATGTTCGTCTCACACACTCTCGTCTGCTTGTCGCTGCTTCTCGGCACCACCCAGGCCGTCCTCGCTCCTCCCGCGCGTACCGTCGTGCAGTGGGACGTGGGGACGTGGGCGGAGAACATCGCCGTCCGCTCGAACGGCCATCTCATCGTCACCATGCTCGGCGTACCCGAGATCTGGTCCGTCGACCCGTTCACCTCCACCAAATCGCTCATCGCCACTCTTACGGGCGTGACGGGCGTGACGGGAATCGACGAGCTCGCACACGACGTCTTCGCGTTCGCTGCGGGCAACTTTACGATCGCGAACGCTACGGCTACTCCGGGCTCGTATTCGATCTGGACGCTCGACTTAAACGCGAAGACGAAGGTGAAGGTGAAGAAGACCGTTGACGTACCAGGCGCGACGTTGTTGAACGGTCTTGCGACGCTCGACGCTGTGAAGGGCGACGTGCTCGTGTCTGATTCGGGTCTTGGGAACGTCATCAGGGTCAACGCGTACACCGGCGCGACGAAGGTCGTCATCTCGGACCCTGCGTTCGCTCCTCCCGCAGAGGGCCTACAGCTCGGCATCAACGGTATCCGCCTCTCGTCGCGTCCGGGTCCCCGGACGCTATACTTCAACAACTGGGGCAACTCGTTCTTCGGGAGCGTCCCCGTCGCATCGGACGGCACTGCTCTCGGACCAGTCAAGATCATCGCGCCTAACGTCGGCCTGCTCGACGATTTTGCGCTCTCGCCGTGTGGAGGGTACGCGTGGGATCTTGCAGAGGGCCAGAACGAGTTGTTCAAGATCTCGCTCGAGAGCGGCGAGGCGACGCGTATTGCTGGAGCGCCGGATTCGGCTCTCATTCCGGGCGGGACATCTGCAGTGTTTGGGAGGACGGCGAAGGATAGGGATGTGGTGTATGTGACGACGAGCGGAGGCTTGGCTGGGCCGATCAATGGGACGTATGTTGAGGGTGCAAAGGTCGTTGCGTTCAACGTTCGTGGCCTGTAGGCGATCTAGTATACAAGCATAATTGTTAGCTTTGCGCCAGGTTCTGCTTGTAATACACAGACTCACTTGACGGGTTGATGTAGTGTGAGGATACGGCGGCCAGGCGCGAGGACCAGCTGAATATGAAGGTCAAAGATGCCTTGAAGGAGACGCTGAGATCATTGCAGGGCTTATGCAGCAGGTACTTATGAATGCGGGTGCGCTGCATGAAACTTCCGAGGTAGTGAGTCCCGCTGTTGTTGTCTTCGCGAGAGTCCACTACGTAGGTTGCTATATGGGGCTGGTCGCCCATGTCTTCATGAGGATGTTTTCCGCTCATGAACCTCGTGCGTAAGATGACCATCTTCCTGTATTCGAGAGCTATGGTATGGCCCACCTGCAGCGCCGTATTCAAGCACAGCACGATAGTCAAACCAGAGATCCGCTCGCCTGACTGGTCGCATCCGATCCCAGAGAAAGCTCAAGGGGCTGGATATGTAGTGGGTAAAAGTGTTCTCTTGTGAGACCAGTCATCATTTCAATTGGATGGCGGGTGTGCGACGCGTTTGTGCCTGCGTACCTTCAACTTGGCCCAAACGACGAGCTGCGAGCTTTGTCGAATACGGACGAGAAGAAATTCAACGCCTGACATGTTACGCTCGTCCATGCGCATGCGTAGCGAATGGGAGCTTGATTCGTGAGGTGCAACGCGATGTACCGTTCTTGATTTTTCTTTCTTTGCGGACCGCGTTACGACGTATAGGTTTTTTTTAACAGCATGTCAAATTAATGACCGTGCGTAGAAGTCGGGTACCATAGTCGCCGGCGCCAGCAAATTTTGACTTTCGTCATTGTGGGAGGTGGCAGGAGGCAATTTCGGCATTCGGATCCCGAACCCTGACGTTGTTCACCTCTTGCTCCTATCCACCATGTCGACCGCGCAGACCGTCCCGCACGACGCCCAGGGCACAGCGCGCTCTGTCCGTCTACCCACCCGCGACCGCGACTCGGCCAACCTGGGCAACAAGCCGCCCGTCTGGCCGCTCGAGTCGTCCCAAAACGCCAGCGCACCGCTCGCTGCCCGCTGCGGCGCCAACAACGGCGTGTGCTGCAAGGAGCTCAAAGGCGACGATGAGCGTACGCTTATCGACCCGGACGTCGTGCGCGATATGTACGTCCTGCCATTTTTTGGTTTTAGATTTTGTGGCTGACGAATCGGATCTTGCAGCGTCATCGGTCTTTCGGACGGTCTGACCGTTCCATTCGCGCTCACGGCCGGCTTGAGCAGTCTCGGCGAGAGTAAACTCGTCGTACTCGGCGGCGTCGCGGAGCTCATCGCCGGCGCTATCAGTATGGGCATTGGCGGCTTCCGTGCGTCTCCCTTCCTCCTTCCATTCCCGTCTTCTGCCAGCTCATCCACATCCACCCGGCAGTGGCTTCGCAGGCAGAACGCGACCACTATTACTACCAGCGTACTCAAACCTCCGCGCGCGTCTTACGCTCCTGCGATGGCGAGATGCAGCGCGAAGTCCACGCCGTACTCGGACCTGTCGGAATCGACGAAACGCTCAGCACTAAAATCGCTCTCAAGCTGCGTGAAGTCGAGCTTGATGCGCGCGGTGTACGACCTGGGACAAGGGTGTCGAGTATTCCGGATACAGAGGCGGGAGAGTTGAGGTGGTCGGCGGATGTAGGGTTGACGGCGTTCTTGCTCAAGTTCGGCGAGGGACTGGGTATGTCTCTTTCGTTCACTGTAGTGTGAGCGGGTGCTGATGGATGCGATGGTGTAGAGGAAGTGCCGACGCGCAGGTTGTATACGTCTGCGTTTACGATTGGCATGGGATACCTTCTTGGCGGTCTCATCCCTCTCCTTCCCTACTTCTTCACACCGAAAGCCTCCGTCGGTGCGTCGCCCTCGCTCCTTTCCCATGTACCTTCCTCACACTCGCCGTAGGTCTGCTGTACTCCTGCCTACTCACAGCGTTCGTCCTCCTCATCTTCGGAGCGGTCAAGACGCACGTCACGGGCGGGACGGGAGGGTTCAAGGTCCGTCTTCCTCAACCCTCCTTGCTATATACGCAAAGCTAACACGGTGTCTTGTAGGGCTACGCATGGGGCGCTGTATCCACCCTCGCAGTCGGCGGATGCGCAGCCGGCGCGGCCTGGGGCGTCGTCAAGGCGCTCGAAGGCTGAAGGCTGAAGTTTCCTGGAATTGGATGACCGAGTTTCGCTAAGCGGATGTACCATGTCTCCCCATCTCTCAACCCCCAAGTATCGTACACGTTTCGTTTGCGCCGTCCGTGCAATACAGTAGTATTAATCCCCCCTGTGATCTCGCGCTCGGCTTCGAAGGACAACATCGTTGTGAGGCCGGCGGCAACATGTCCTTGAAGGCCGGCACCTACGTTCTCGACGACTTCAACATCAGCCAAGGCGAGGCGAGATCAAGAAGGGCCTGACTCGCACGACCAAGGCACGATGACGTTCCGAGTGGTGGGCGAAACGTATTCCGAACGACTCACCCATAAAGCGGACGACCTCAACTTCGCTTAAATTGGTCCGCAACGGGAGCGAGACGTTCGTTCTGCCAGAACGCGGGCGGGAGCAACAACTGGTGGTTCGGGACTATGGCAGCGGTAAAATCCGCCTCTCTCCCTCGTTCCATCATCACCACTCGAATGTTACCCCTTGCCCGTCAGACAGTGCGTGCAGTAAATCCTGCCCACAAACTGGTCATATCATATGAAGTCTCGGTAACAGTTCGGGGGCCGTGGCAATTCGCCCTTTATGATTTCCCGCACATTCTTCCTGCTGCTTGGTTTTCTGGATCACCAGGCCCTGCAGATCCGGCGCGAGGTTCTCTCCGTCGGCGTCCTGCTTGCGGCTTGTCTCTTTAGCGCCGGACAGGTATGGGACTGCTCTACGCCTTCTACACCTCACAAGCATCTTTCATTTTCATGCTACAATTGGGGCGCCTACTTGACTTCGGTCGACCTGCGCGCGCTGTAACTCTTTCAACCGCCTTCTCAGAGTTCTTACGCTCCTCGGGATCGGCGTACCAGTCCCAGGAAAGGCAACTGGACTCGCAGGGCTATGTAGGATAGGATAACACGCCGCTGCGGATAGAAGATATTTTAATCATTGATGCGCTCACTCAGGATCGCCGCTCACCAGCTGCTTTATTCTACCGCAAACGCATAAAGTCAAACCGCGCTGGAAGTCGATACGGTACTCATCTGACATCTCTCCGAGTCGTTTATTCAATGCTCTCGCCCGTCACTGTGTTGAAGACACTTCTACTCGCTGGGCATGCCGTGGCGTACATCTGGCCCAACCCTCGGCTCGACAAGCAAGAGAGTCTGCGCTGGGACCAGGACGGATGGAACGGCGGGCCCTTCGCTTCATTCCTCACGCCGTGCAACAGGTTTGACTTCGGCTCTGACCCTAACAGTCTGGGAACGGGACGCTCTAATGCGGCGGACTGGATTCGCTCTGTGCGTCCGGCGCTTCGAATGTGCTATAGTGCTGATGAGTACATGTTCAGGCGTATCATGATATGGCGACGCATAATGTGGAGGATGGTACTGGCGGTCTGGACGCTTCAATTCGGTTCTTTGAAGAACAACATCGGCCTGAGGTGCGCTCTACATCTCTCTCGTACTCGACACGGTCTGGTTCGGATGACCGACACGGCGCGTATTTGTCCAGAACGCTGGTAATGGATTCCTCAACACTATGATCTTCCTCACACATGACGCCTCGAGCTATGCATCCCGTAAGTTCTCTATAACAACTTCCTTTCCGTCCTGCCTGTGCTAGCGCTGATACTGCATCGCGTTGAACGATTAAGTCGCCGACATTTTGACACTCGCTGCGCTCAGTGCCATCGAACACTGGTATGACTGCATTTTCCAGATAGCTCGGACTCTGACTGCCAGCGTCCGGCGTACAGTGGTGGACCTAAGATTGCCTACCGCGCAGGGCGCGTGGACGCTCTTGAACCCAACGCTCCCGGCGTGCCCGAACCGCAAGACAGCGTCGAATCGCATATCGCGAACTTCGCACGCCAAGGATTCACGCAGGAAGAAATGATCGGTCTTGTTGCATGCGGGTATGTATGTTTTTCAAGAATGCTGGTACCAGTAGCGCTAACACGGTGGCATTTATCAGGCATACCTTCGGCGGTGTGCAGCATACTGCGTTTTCGGATATCGTGCCTGACCTCGGAGATCCGAACGATCTGGACTCTAACGCGCCCTTCGACTCGACGTTTGTTAGCTTCGACAACAAGATGTACGTCTCCAGCCACGAAATCCTGCGTAGCTGATCATGAGCCATGTGGTACCTTGGAATACAGTGCAACTGAGTTCCTGGATGGCACAACGGCTAACCCGCTCATAGTTGGATCGAACGACACCACCAACTCGGACAAGCGTATCTTCGTTAGCGACGGGAATGTCACGATGAAAGCGTGCGTCAAGTTTCTGGCTCATCGTCATTGGAACTCACCCGGCACAGGTTCGCAGAGTCGCCAAACCATTTTGCGTCAACCTGCGCTACGCTCTTCGCGCGAATGCTTGACACTGTCCCACGCGGGGTGCAGCTTACTGAAGTTATCAATCCGCTTTCCGTCAAGCCGCATGGCTTCAAGTTACTGTACATGGCTGATGGTCTGCTGAACCTGACGGGGGAAGTTAGGGTACGCGGATTTCGTGACGTCTGCTACTCCTCACAACTCGTACTTATATGCCTACTACCAGCTATGGGATGTACAAGAGAATCCGGCAAGATCTGTCCACCTTGTTTGGTCGAACAGCGACGGCAGCGCTTCGGAAGAGAACATATCTCACCTCACCCACACTGCGGACATGGTTGGCAGCGCTCTCGGCGGCCGCGTTACTTCGGCGTGGTACAAGTTCCCCAGATCCTTCATTACGCTCAACTCGATCTCAAAGTTTCACTTCATCATTGACGAAGGGGACGGTTCGGCACCGCGTATCGAGGATCAAGATGGACACGGATTTGTCGTTCAGGATAGTGTCGTTTGGTCTAGCACGTCCTGCGCTCCGAGTTTGGGTACGGCTCGAATGGACATCGCGGTGAGTATACATACTCTACTTCTCTGATACCCCGTGCTCAAATGCGTCGTCAGGTGCGCAAGGGAGTTTCCCCAGCTCGCGTCTGGCTCGAACGTGATGCGTTCGACGACAGTGGGATCCCGAACGGTACGATCTCGATGGACGCGTCACCTGTGACGAACCACGTAGACCCGTACTACGGACTGTGGAGAGCTACGTTCCAGGTTGATGAAGATTTTTTTGGGGATTACAGGTTGTTCGCCGACGTGGACGGTGTTCATCTCATGGGGTTGGGTGTTCAAGACGGTGTGCCATCGATGACAATATGCGCAGACGACCAGTAACTCGTAGGCTTGCTAGTATTATCTAGGATAGTCATGTCGGTAAAAGTACAAACTGTCTTCCTTGGCGTCAGTCGATACCAACAACACGTCGCTTCAGCACATCATCATCTGATCTCTAGCTGCTCTGGGTACTTTGGCAACTGCTCAATGCCAGCACACTCCCGGGCGTTGAAACCGATTATACCCGTCCACCTCAGCTTGCTTCTCCCACTCGATTGTGGCATCGCGGTCTTGAACCTGAACCTTGCCCTGATGGTCGGGATACGCAACCAGCGACGGACGCGGAATGTACACGCAGTCATACCGCGCGACTTGCGACCGGCAAGGCCTGACCTAATCTTCCTCCACGCGGAAGGAATCCGGCGCTGTAGTTGTGCTCCCACGCAAGGTACGCGGGCAGGCGCGGAAGGGAGTTAACGTCGACCAGTGACGCTGCAAGATAGTGGGTGTCGGTATAGATGTGCTTTCACAGTGGTAGCGACTCCGAGTCTGGTAGACTGTCGAGATCGTCGGACATGGCCGGCGAGGGCGCACGCGTCAGCGCGACTGCAGTCTCGTGCAAGATGGCAGCCTAGCGTGCGACATGCGCGCCGTCGTACTGTCTGCTGGCGGCGATGGTAGCTGCTGATCACGGCGCCCCGGACTCGTTTTCTTCCTCGTACTCCCTGAGAGCCTCTCTAAAGTCAAGCAACCACTGGTGGTTAATCATCTCCTCGGCCGCAGGCCGTTTCATTGGGTCAATGGTTAAACATTGCTGAATGAAGTCGATGCCCAGCACGCTCAATTGATCGGGTTCTGGAAGCGGGGGATGCTGCGTTGCAAGTCCAATGTGGAACATGATCGCCCTATGAGACTGTAAGCTTCACGGAAACGTCCATACATGCAGCTGGCTACGCACCATGGGTTGTCCAGATGCTCCAGGTTGCTCCAGGGCTTCTTTCCAGTCGCGAACTCCAGAACGACACAGCCGAGCGCCCATATGTCCATAGCGCCCTGCCTACCATCACCGTCTCCTTTGATGACCTCCGGGGACATGTACATTGGTGTGCCGTTAAGACTGTTGGGCATGCCATCAGGGAGCGCGGCGTTGCTCGTTCGTGTACGCATGATGGACTTGTGGTTGTGCTGCAACACCTTAGCCGCACCGAAGTCGACCAACTTGATGACACCCTCGGAGTCGAGTAAGATGTCTACATGATATCAGCAGAGATCTTCAACATATTACTGGCAGATGGACTCACTGTCGGGCTTGATGTCGCGATGCACGATACCCTTCGAGTGAAGATACAAGAGACCTTCGAGGATTTGCATCGTGTAGACCTGGACGATGAGTTCGTCCTCAATCCGTCCCAGCTCAAGCAGCGCCGCCAAACTTCCTCCTTGACAGAACTCTTCGAAGATGTAGATCTTGTCACGGTGCACCTCGATACCATAGAACTGCACGATGTTGGGATGGTGCAGCATCTCCAT
>KV425955.1:155624-171899 GCA_001632375.1 Exidia glandulosa HHB12029
CTGCTACTCTATAACCGGCTCGGTGGCCTATCTCAATGCTCATCCTTGCCACGAGCTGCTAACAGGCGCGCTCTACGCTGTTGTGGTGGCAGTCACCTCCTCAGTTGCGTTTATTCTAGCTGCAGGCGCGAGGCAGAGACAGTGCAAGCGCCCGCATGAGTCATTACAGCCAATGCTCACGATGTAGTACGAACTTTGAAGCTCTGACAGTCCACGAGCGCCGAGTTCACCGGACGGCATTGGCCCGGACGCGCTCTTCGAGACTATATTAAGCATTTCAGAGCGATATATAATGTATTCGCGGTTCACAGACGTCTTTCGTCATCTCACAGTTCCAGTCAACAGCTCTCTTGCGACAATGCGAGTCCCCTTGTCTCTCTCGCTTCATGCTTATTCGAATTCCTGATTCAGGTCCATTCCTATCACCAACCATGCTCCTGGGACCGATCGTGCCTTGAACGCGTCTATCACGATTCCTATATGCACCTCCCGTGGGGTACCTTAGACTTACAATAATAAATTTCAAACCTGTACGGTCGCGGAGAGGTTCAGGATCGTGGGAGGTCAAAGCGTTCGAGGTGCAGACAAGAATTCGGACTGCATTGAGGCAGACTACTGGTATCCGCACGAAAGCACTGTCCGATATTGTAGAAGTTTCCTGATTGCGAAAAGGGGAGCCGGGTACTATTGGTACAAAGTCTAGACGAGCGGGAGGACAGAAAGCACGAGGGCCGACACAAACTACGGTACAAAAGATATACATCTCCCCACAGAACGAGAGATAACGCGATGGGTTATAACGTAGCCGAGGTCGCGTCCAGGCGCTCGTAGCCGATCTCTGGACGCCCCTCCTGCCGCAGGACAGCGTTCATATCAAGGGCGGCCACAGTAAGACCTCTTCCAGCCAAAGTACGGCACAGCAGCAAACGCTCGCATGGTAACGCGGTCATGAGCTTGTGGCTGTCATAGCGTCGTCCAAGTATTCGAATGCCATCTCTGGCGATGCTTTGTGCGACATGAGGGCGTCGAAGTCCAGACATGCGACGGGAGGATCGTAGCGTGTCTGACTGGGCCACGCGCGGGCGAAGCAAAGAATATGCAGTGTACTATATCGGTAGGTGTTGATCGGAGCTTGCTTCTTGACCGCTCGGCGCGGAGGGTCCATTGGGATGCCCGGTAGATCCTTGAGCATCGAGAGCAACGTTTTACGATCAGCTGGAGCCTGTTTTAGCTGTGAGTAAACGTAACGGCAATGCGTGTAAAATCAGATCTGACGCACGTGAGGGAAGAACCAGTTCGGATCGTGTGGTACAACCTCCGTTCGCCGCCGAGGACGTGGGTTAGGGAAAGGGTCACACTCTACGCAGACCAGCACTACTCCGACACCTTCGATGTTCAGAAAGAAGAGCAAGCCCGCCCCAAGATCCTCTTCGGTCACGAGAAATGGCTGGGCAGGTTCAGAGAGCCACGAGAAAACGTCTTGAGCGCCCGTTGCTCGAACTATGCCTGCGTCGGAAGGCGCATCGCGTATCTTGACGCGGCTCGACTTCGACGACCGTACGACGAGTTTAGCGCGGCGAGTTCGCCAGAACGGCGGTTGCGGGCCCTCGAAGTTAAAACATGAGTCGAGGGCGTATCCAGGAGCGGCAAAGGCAGCAGAAAAATGCGGACATAGGCCTTCCGCAAATGCAGCGCGTCTAACGGAAAACTTCGGGTCAGCTCTCCTGCGAGCAAGCAGTCCGGCGAAGTTCCACGTTGTCGACGCCTGCAGCCAGGCAGCGAGTTTGTAGAACACGAGTGGTTCGGAAACCTCTGCCTGCAGCTCTTCCGTGTCCCGAAACATCCCGAGTCCTAGCGCAACTACGGCAGCAGGTTGGTCCTGGAGGTACGACGGCTGTTTCGAGAATGCGAATTGGAAGAGGGCGCGTCGGAGGGGAAGAGCGAGTGGACTTTCTGAAACGAGGCGGACGTCAGCATACGGCCCACTGGAAGACAGTGGCTTACTGTCGAGGGTGTTGTCCTCCACCATCAAGTTATACCCCATCAAATTCTGGTGATACAACAGGCCCCGAGACCTCCAAAACGAGGTCAACCGAAGTAATAAGGTGCTGACGACGTCCACGGCGTGCCCTGAGCCGGTCTGTAATACCAGCTCTACGAAAGTTGCGATGAATCGGTGTCTATGAAGTCTCGTCAGTGGCACGTCACTTCCAGGTCCGACAGAGTGCTTGCCTGCCCCGTAGCCAGCGGAAGGCATCTTCGCAAACATCGTCTTCCAGTGCCTCACCCAGAAAATGACGGATATACGTCGACGTACGGGCCAGGCTGTCGAATTGGCCAAGCTCATGAAACAGTGAGAACGCTGCACGGGGCGAGTCGAAATGACGCTGTGCATCGTCCAAGATACTGAGAGGAACATCCGTTCCGGCCACGAGGAGCCGCTGTTCGCGAAAACACGACAGGAAAGAGACTACCAGCTCGCGCAAGATAGGAGCATGCGCCGTCATGTCGGTTGTCGCAAATGCGCGTGTCAAGGTATGCGCTGCAACCTGCGCCTCGTCGAGCGCAATTAATTCCAGTTTGATGGGGGTCTCGTGAAGAAGCGCCTTCGTCCTCGACAGGAGTTCGTCCTCGCCCATGTCGGCGAGGTAAATGAGGAGGCTGGAGAAGACGTCGCGTTTAAGAATTTCGTCGGGGCGCAGCTGAATCATGAGCCAACGCCTTCGCGCAACGTCGAGCGCAATTCCGAGAGAAGCTACGAGCTCGGAAAAAACCCCGAAGACCATCACGCGAGCGAGTAAAACGCGGAGGAATGTGGTGCGAATGATGGACCGGTTGGTCTCCACCGCCTGCCTCGCTGATGGCCCGCGGCAGCGTAGATCGATTTCTGAACGCAGGCCCTGCTCTCTCCAAAGGTCCGCGAACGTATGAGTCAGGTCGAGAGAGCCGTACGGGCTGACTGTGTCGTGCGCGTAACATGTGAAGTAGAGCCCCCAGCGCCGCCCCAGGGCTTCGAACAGCAATCTCGATTTGCCAGTACCAGACGCATTAACGACAGCGCTACAGTATGCAATCAGTTCCGCGAGTGTAGGCTGGTTTGGGCCTTCAAACGACTTACCAGTCGGCATCAAGATCAAGAAATTTCTGAATGCGCGGCGCGAATCCAGCGTCCAGAGTTTCGAGACTACCCAGTTTATATAGTAGCATGTCTGGAATGTTGTTCCTGGTCGAAGTCCATGGCACCTTAGGTATTCGCAGGGAGTTTATACGTGCAAGGTCGTCTGCATCCCAGCTTTCCTTCCGATCGACATAGCGTCCGACCGGTTGGATGAGGGGATGTTCTTCGTCAGAGCGAAGATAGGAGGTAATCGCCTTTGTCCAAGACTTCAGATGTGTCTTTGCAGACTGGAAGTCGGATCCTGGCATAACGTGAGCTGGAGATCGTGGAGCGTGAACAGACACGCGGCGATCTAATATAGTCGAGAGAATCGAATGTGGAGCCGTTCACGTACTGTTGTGCGCAGCTGGGTCGACCCGGGCATCCGTTGGCGTCATGGTCGTGGACAAGTCGCGATCCGGCATTTGCCGGATGTGGCTCAACTCGCTCAACCACGCGCTTGACCGCTTTCAGTCTCGCAGGCATCAACACAGGCACGACAACAGAGACCAAATGTATATAATGCGCGCTATCTCGTATCCACCGGTGCAGCAGGTGTAGGGTTCGCGTGCGCGGGCGCGTTCCTTCTGTGTTCATTATTCACCATCACCCGCTGGTCGATTGTCCACCAGAAGCTAACTGAGTGCCTCGCATATATTTTTAACTGTACGTGTCAAATTTGTCTTGCGTGACACGCGATGACCCTACACTGACACACCTATATGTATTCTAGTATACCCGTCTCCGTTCTCATGGCGCCTCGAAATCCCCCGACCCTTTCTTCCCGCATCCGGGCAAATATTCATGGTTCTCCGTGGATATACCGCTCTTAGCCTGCGTAGGGCTCAAATTCTTCCTTTTGGATACTCCACCCCTCAGTTCGCGTTCCAACTCTGGGACGCACCTGTGCAGACCGTCTTGAGCGCGTTATCCACACTCGTCGCGGCCCGGAGCATTTCTGCTTCGAGCGCTGAGTCCTCAGGCTGCACCGTGCACGGCCGCAGTCGGATTCCGGCCACTGCAGCCTGATGGGGAGTCGGGCTTGTGCCTTCCTGATAGGCGCACAGCCCTCTCGAAGCACAACCTGCTTCTCCGCATCTCGGCAGCAAAGAGCTATTAGAGCGGGATACGCTTCGAGTGCCCGACCACGCGCTTGGATTTACTGATACTATACTTGTATATGCGCGATGTTCATGTCCACCACGGGAGGCCGGTCCCCGGCGGCCTTATCGCGAGCGTTCTCAGACCCTTTCGCATGGGTTACAATGGGATCCCCGGATACTGTCAGTTGACGTCGGAAACATCGCCAATTGGTTATCAGGACCCGAACTGCCGAGTACAAGAATGCTGAGCTGTCAATCGCCCACCATTCCCGCTTTCCGTCTCCCCATCCCTCCCTTCTGCATCAGGCTCCAATCATGTCGTCTGACGAGGGCGAAGACGAGTCATTTCAAGCCGTACGGCGCATTGTCGAGGGCGGTCTCAATCGCAAGCAGGCTCGCCGAGCGTGGGGCTGCCTGTTCCCCGGGGAGCCACTCCCCGAGATCGATGGGAGGGTTGACGAGTTCCTGCATGATATGCGAGCACTCGGCAACGCGTCTTCCATCTCAGACATGGTTGCGCAGATGCAGAAGTGGTGCTATCGCAGTAAGGACTATGTCCGATGATATGTTGCCGTACTGATAGGGCATATACTTCCGTACAGACCCTGACAGCGTGGCATCGTCGGAAGGAGACGACGTCCTTCCGTCCACATCGCGATTGGCCATTGCAGACTCGGAGCAAGAAAACGCAGTGCTCAATGTCTTTCCTGCGATCATCATTGCGCAAGACATGGCTACGGAGAACGAGGCTTCCCGCGCATTTTCAACATCCTCTTTGTCGTCAGTTACCGTCATTCCTGTCACAATGGTGTCATTTATCCTCAAACCTTTGCAGAGGGCCCTTCATAGGGTCAAGCCACCTGAATGCGGAGTCGTCGTCGTCCCGGCCTGGAAAACGTCCGTCCGTTCATTTTAGCTGAAGCAGTATTCTGATACGAAGTTTAGGGGCCCACGAGGACGGCCCGGATGGAGCTCCCACTGACCGGCCCTCTGGTGCGTCTTATCCGCGCCACGCCTGCGGCCTGCGGCCTTCCCAGGGACTCATAGATCTTCAGCCAGAATTAAGACCGGTCCCTCACCGCGCCAACCCGTCATTAGCTGGAGTACTGCTGAGGTCAAGATAAAGCAGTTACTCGAGGACTTCACGGACCACATCTTTCAGGTTGGCATGTTTAGCGCCAACGCAAAGGGTTTCGTTCCGGAAGAGCATTTGTGGCAGCCCCCAGCGCACTGGAAGGACGAGGATCCAGATGTCGAAGCGCATCTGAGGGAACTCTCTATACCTGCTATCCCACATACCTTGCGCACGTATCGGGAGCCAGACATGCTTCTGCACGCGCTGGGAGGAGAAGAGCACGATGGCACTATGAACAGCGACTTCCGCGACAAGCTCCGGTATCTATTAAGCGTGGGTCATGCGTACGTTCTTGCTCCGTTTCCGGTTGTCTAACGCACTGATTTCTAATGTACGTCTTCGCAGTTTACTCAATCAGGCATCTGGTTCCGGCAAGACGCGCATGCTGTTTGCCGTTCTCGCCCGCGCTTGGGGATTCTACTTCACGTGCTTGTGGAAGCAGGGCTCAGACCCTTACGGCTCGCAAGATATCGTCGAAGCATTCCGTATGATCGAATCGTCGGATCAGCTGCGTCCAGATGGCCTGAAGTTCACTAGCAGTGTCCAGGACTGGAGCACTGGAGCCGACAGCCAGGCAGGTGTCGAAGAGACGTGGTTGCGTAACCGTACTATTGCCACCGACGCGTTCCGGGCAGTACTCCTCGCGCGTCTCTTGGTCTACACCCAGTTCCGGAGAATTGCCACCGCAAAGGCTCTGCCAGAGTCAGAAGCGCGTATCGCTTGGTGCATGCTCCAGATCTGTCCCCACTTTTCGGGCGTGCAGGACGTCTTCTGCGGTATTCTCGAGAGGCTCAAAGGGGTGTCGTCCGCGGAAATCACGAAACAGACTGACGCTGTGCTCTCTCACCTGGCTCAGACTGAGCAAACGCCGAAATATCTCGTCTTCGATGAAGCTCAGGTGGCCGCGGAAATGTGGAAATCTGCATTCGGCCCTACGCCAGGCGAAATCACGACCGCTTCGACATTCTTGGAGAAGTGTCGCCCGGTGCTGAAGCCACTCGCGGACGCTATGCACACACTCCTACCGATCAAAGTCCTGATCTCCGGCACAAAGCTCCGCACTCAGTCCGTAAAGAACGCTCTGTCCTCCACGCTGATGAAGCGGGACGGCTACCACATGTTCTCTGACTTCGGCGAGTCGAGGAGGAACAACATCTTGCCGACTATTCGAGCTTATATCCCCAACATATACGAGAAACTTCGGGATCAGGGAGAGCTGGTCCATTCAATACTGAAGTGGCTGCAAGGCCGGTATGTGACATGGTGATGTGTATTCAATGTCTGAATTGACAACGCATTTCAGACATCGGTTTCTAGCACGCTTCATCCACGGAGTGCTAATGGCGGGCTCGAGTCCGGCAAAGCTACAGAATGTTCTCAGCAACATCATCATCAAGTCGACGGGCTTTCCCTCTATCGACCCATTGTACGAAAATCTACCGTACATGGATATGGCTCGCATCCTGCCGAATATCCTCAGAAATCGCGCCGACTACAGTCAAAGTACGTTTGACGCATAGTGGCATGACGATTCAGGACTTACCCTTCAACAGAAACATACCGTTCTCTCGAGACTGCAGTCATGCATTTCCTGCTCGAGAGCGAGTACGCAAACGCTTCACCCGAGACGTTGGAACTCGTTGAACACGGTCTTGGGCGCTTCCAGACGGTCGAACAGATCTCAGGCTATTCTGACGACAAGATCGTCATCAACGAGAATCTTGTTCTCGCGAGTCTCATGGGCTGGGCAACTCGGACTGGGGATGACGGCTTCAACCCGCTCGTCGAGTACATCAATACGGCCTTCCAGGAGTCCGATACGGGATCCACTGGCAAAGCACTCGAGTTAGCCACGCAGCTGCTTGGCTATGAGTTCTTCGGCGACGACGGCAGGATCCTGTCGGACGTATTCACGTTCCTGTCAGAGCCCCCCGCGTGGGCGCGCGCTCGGGCGCGGTTGATAGGGACCTTCAAGGGGTCGTCTATGAGTGGGAAGACTGTCTTGCAGGAGAAGGCCAAGACTGTGACGCTTGGATTGAAGAGTGCCGATTCTGTCACTTCGCTCGAGTGGTTCTTGAAGCGCCGAGCCACGAACACCGACGACGTCCCGCTCGACACGGTGTCTTTGGAGGAGGACCATTCGGAGGTCGACATCCCTCCTAAGAACTATGTGCCTCTGCCACGTGTTCATCCTCCGATCCTTCAGCCCGACAGGAATTGGGGACCAGACGTCATATTCGGTGTGCTTCTTGACCCGACGGGGATCGAAGGCACTGGTCTTACGGAGCCCACGGAATTGCTCATCTGCATCCAGTGCAAGAACAAGAAGGAGGCGCATTCGCTTACGGGTATGGAGCAAATCCTACACAGACTCTCACCGGAGGGCTGGTGGACAAGTGGGACGCCTGTAAGTCGTTCTCTTTCATGGGAAAATATCGTTAAACATGCGAGCAGCCATCGACCATCGAAAAGGAATGGCCAATCTTCATGCAGATGTTCCAAGACTCGCCTTTGGAATTTCCGGTGCCCGGCCCAGGGAGCCCTTCTGAGGATGCTGCGAAGCTCGGGGTCAGTGAAGAGGAGCCTTACTTTGAGATGCAAGCAGCTGATCGCAACTGTAGGTCAAGTACAGCACGGACAAGCCAGTGCTCCCCGTGCTTCGTGTTATTGCCTCATTCGAAGGGCGAGACAACATGCCTCTGACAAAGTCAGCGGCAATCGGCAGGTACCCATTGGCTGTTTTCTCGAAGGAGGCTGTCGCAAAGGGTTGCCTTACGATGAGCGGCTTCAACAATGCCGTTCGTCGCGCAGATGAGCAACGGACGAGGACCACCTTCCAAGGTATCAAGCTCAAGGCTATGCCGCCGACGGATTACCTCTGCACAGCCTCGGATGGAGTTTGGATGGAGTACGCTGTCGTCCTTGGTGGAGAATCCGGTATCTCATCACCTGTGCAGATCGTTCTTCAAGCGCGATTTCATAGAGAAGTATCGAGCGCAGCACAACAGAATCTGAAAAGAGGGAGCAAATGCTGACCGACAAAGGGAAGTGCTGACCGACGAAGTGGCAGGGAGAGACAACCGACAATACGTATTTAGGGTCCGACGAGCAGAATCAACAGGAGGTCGGGCCGAAGGCCCGACTACATGCAAGACGACGAGCCGTACAAATATGTCAACTGACACCCCCACTCGGCGAGACGTCGAACAGAAGAAAGAAAGTGAACGGTACCCCCACTGCTTTGTGACTATGCCTCGAGTCGGATGACACGTCGACCTCGCGAACCAGAAGATGGAGCAGGAGTCGAGCGGGATGACGACGGAGGAGGACGGCCGCGACCGCGACCTCGTGATGGGACTGAACGATCATGGCGCGCAACGTGAGCTTGAAGTCGGGAACCACGAGCGCGCGGAAGAACATGGTGCAGAGTGATGTTGCCGTCGTCGTCAGACGGTCCCTCTACGAAATAACCGGACTGCGGCATGTCGACTTCGCCATCGTCATCAGCGCCATCGGGCTCTGGCTCCGTGTCAGACGCAACATGTTCATGGAAATACCAGGACGCGGCATGAGCGTCGGCAACCACGTGAGCATCGGCAGAGCGAGTAGCGGCGCGGTCATCGACCTCGCGCATGATCTTGTCCTTGACCCACTGCGGCATGTCGGCCATACAGCGCGACGAACGGTGCCCAGGACGGCCACAGCGATGGCAGACGTCGCGCTCCTTGGTGTTGAGCCAGTCAAACCCGCCAGAGCGCGTGCGAGAACGGGAGGTGGAACGAGAGCGGTGGCGGCGACCCCCACTGCGCACAGCGTGTGCGTCCGCGGAATACTCGTCGCGTGCCATAGTGTTCTGCTCGTGGGAAATGAGCGTCGCCTTGACGGCCTCGAGCTTCGGCTCTGTTGCCTGCGACGTGAGGATGGTGCGGACGATGGACCAGGAGTCGTCGAGGTTCATGATGAGCGAGTCGACGATATCGTGCTCCTTGACGGCGCACTCGAGAGCGGCAAGACGGTCGCTAGCAGAGACAACGCCGTGGATGTAGTCGATGATCGAAACGGAGGGGTCGTGTACGGGCATGTACAGCGCGCGCTTGAGCTGCATGCGCTGCGAGCGGTTGTTGCCCTCGAACTCGGCGCAGAGCGACTTCCAGACGTCGCGAGAGCTGGCATCGGGCTTGACGTGACGCGCCTGGAGTCCGTCGGAGGCGATGGTCGAGTAGAGCGCCAGGAGCGCAGACTCCTCGGTCTCGTCGTATACGGCGCCCTTATCAGAATCGGAGGGCCGGGCCGACGTACTAGTCATGTGCTTCACGAGCTGGAGCTGCATGAAGATCATCTTGAACTCCTGCTTCCACGCGGACCAGTTCGTGCCATCGAGCTTCTTTTTCGGGTTGAAGGCGGCCAGACAGGTGTAGACGGTGACAGCCATGATGGGCAGAGTGCGGATGCGGTGAAAAAAACGGAGTGGAGAACGGAGATTCGGGATGGTGAAAAAACGGTGCGGTGTGTCGCCTAGCAGGCGGG
This sequence comes from Exidia glandulosa HHB12029, assembly GCA_001632375.1. Lineage (NCBI taxonomy): Eukaryota > Fungi > Basidiomycota > Agaricomycetes > Auriculariales > Exidiaceae > Exidia > Exidia glandulosa. The sequence goes on from KV425955.1 coordinate 165,547, forward strand.
GCTCATAACCTCTGAAAAGAGGGAGCAAATGCTGACCGACAAAGGGAAGTGCTGACCGACGAAGTGGCAGGGAGAGACAACCGACAATACGTATTTAGGGTCCGACGAGCAGAATCAACAGGACACGGCCGACAAAGTGGATGAAGAATCGGGATTTGTCCTCAGCCTGAAGACTTCGGCGAATAACTCCAAACAATTCGGCCCGGGGTAGCCAGCACTGCCTCGTTTCGGTCACTCGGTCACGACAATGTAGTTATCATGGACCGAAAGGTCCGTTTACAATAGATGATCCCGTTCTGTCAGGACACGAATGGGGATCGGACGGAGGGAAGCACGTGAGCATTCGAACCGACGCGAGGCCGTGGGAAGCGCAGGCTATTGTGCTTGACAGCGACGGAGTGGGCGCTTCGCTCCGCCTCATACGAAGCGCTGGGCTCATTAGAGGCCCTGCCAGACTGACTTCGAGAGTCAGTTCATTTCCGAGAATATGCCTCCTGCCGAGTTTCGGTTCTCTCTTTGTCAACCCTTGTACATTCCGGGTCCAATGTGTGTTGAGCAAGTGTTGAGCGCTGAGCATCGGGGCCTAACAGGCCTGACAGGCAATCGCTGCACTCCAGGCATTTAGCGACCGCGCCGAGACTCGGAGTCGCAGGGGGAGGACCGTGCCACCGGCACCGCTGCTAAGTCGCCATTTGGCATTTGGTGTCTCGCTTATGTAACACCGGAATGTGTCTCTCGCTATGAAGTCAGCCTCAACCCTGACATTCAAAGTCCTTGATGTCTTGTGAGCATTTTCCGTTCACTACTGGAGCACTACACTTGAATGCACATGAACGGACCATTGCAGCGACGAGGCCTGTGTTGCTACTTGTCTGTGAGGTAAGTTCTAACCCGTTCCCTAATAGACCTTCAAGTGTCGTGTTGAATCCGCACGCTTCCGTCTACTATGGTGGCCCCGAGAGGTCCTCGCGAAGCCGGCGAGTGCAACTTTCAAATGAATTCTCGGGCGCTTCGCCCTCCTCGGAGTGAAGCGCCCACTCCGTTGCTTTCGATTACAATAGACTGCACATGTCACAGCCTCGCGTCGGCTCGAACGCTCAGGCGCTTCCCTCCGTCCGTTCCCCTTCCATGTCCCGCCACAACGACATCCTCTATTGTAAGCGGACCTTTCGGTCCATGATAACTACGCTATCGTGACCGAGTGACCAAAGCGAGGCGGTGCTGGCTACGCCGGGCCGAATTGTTTGCAGTTACCAGCCGAAGTCTTCAGGCTGAAGACAAACCCCGATTCTTCATCCACTTTGTTGGCCGTGGGAGGTCGGGCCGAAGGCCCGACTACATGCAAGACGACGAGCCGTACAAATATGTCAACTGACACAGAAGACCAATGCAATCCGAGTACGTCGTTGCATTCAACAGGATGATCTCCGACGAGCATCTTCTTCGCGTACGGCTATACTTTTCATATTGCCTAGGGCTCGTTTTGATAGAACTCTTAGCCCTGGATCGAGATACGCGAACGCTATATGAGCGACGCCGCAACCGCCATTGCAGAGGAACGAGCAGGCGTCAAGTCAACAACAGGCACTGGTAGCGCAACCGGCAAGACCAAGAAAAAGGCTGCCACGAAGACCTCCGCGATTACCAGAGCAAGTGCCAGTCAGCCAGCACAGCGTCGACAGAGCACACGCCTGCAGAATAAGAAGGAAGTCAAGTACGATTACGATGCGATGGACCTCACTGACGACGACGACTGACGGCGGCCGAAGCCAGTCCGTTCCATGAGATTGTAAGATTAGCATGTTAGGTAGGCAAAGACGTCGATCGTGTAGGTTTTGTCAGGACAAGTATAAGAAAAAATGTATGCGGGTTTCATCGAGTGATTGCCTCTGGCCAGGACGTAAACCGACGATAGAAGTCCGCGCGGTGCGACAGGAACAGCGCACGGGGGCGACGATGACGGCGCAGATGCGGATGGAAAGAAGGTACACCGAGCCGAGCACACCGACGTGAACGGAATACGGACGGCGGGATGTCACGACAGGATGACGCAGCAGAAACGGAAGACGGCGTCATCAATTGAACAATGCACTGGCCTTTGCCGCGCGACGAGCAACGGCTCCAGGAATGAACGGGCACATAGCTCGCAAGCCACACCCAAGGGGATCCGGAAAGGGAGAAAGGGAGACGCGAATACAACAAGGGCCGATAGGCGACCCGCAGAACCGGAAAATGATGGAAGAGTGAAGGGCGGAGGAGTAGGCATCGGTGGGAGTCGAGTCACGCGACCAACGACCCAAGATCGGCCCACCTTTATGAGACACTCCGCGGGCGGGGCGTGAGCGAGACGGCGCCGACACGCGCGACATGGGCGGAGCGGACGAGGAGCAGACGCGGCTCCGTTTGCTGCCGCTCCGCCTATCGCTAGACTTTTTCAGGGGGAGGAACTCGCCCTGAACTCACGCAAGGATCAATATCAGTAGAGAACATGAGTGCAATGATAGGTGAACATTGAACAGCGTTCAAGAAAGCGCTCCATTTGCCCGTGTACATCTGTTAACATCTGTCATCGTCCGCGTCTCGCATAATCGATCCTTCGAGTCGATAACGACGAGGACCAGAGGCGGTGAAAGCAAACAACCGTGAAGACTATGTGAAGCGTCAGCAACGTGTAAGAGTGGAGAGAGAGAAATAGTACTCACCCTGCGGTAGCGCGCTGTGAATGCGTGCGAGCACGCTGTGAGCGCGGGCAGTGGTGGCAGGTGGTATGTGCGAGGTTAGCTCGAGACCGTGAGACCGGGAGGGAAAGTCAGAGCAGGAGCGGGACGAGCAGACGAGCGGAATCGAAGACACCCATAGAGTAGCAAATCCAGGTGGAGTGCAGCCGACGACGGCGAGACCCCGAAGAAGAGAAGAAGGAGAGAGCAGCAATCACAGCAACAATGCAGCAAGCGCGAAGACACGGAGGAGGAGGGATCGGCTAGGGATGGCCCAGAATGCACGTTGAAGCGCTTGAGGGGTGAGTCTTGAAGGGAATGTGACTTGACGCGAGGAGGGGAAGAACGAGAGCAAGGGGCGCGTAAACACTTACAAAGTGAACCTCGGGCAGATTGAGCAGAGCGCTGACCGTCGTCATGTGCCCGGTTGATCGTGACAGATCGTGACTGCACGAAATGATGAGGCTTTCCACCGGGAAACGCGTGGCGCATCTTCTCCGAAAACCCCAAAGACGCTGATATGCACTCCAGAGACGTCAGAGACGTGTATCATGTCTCCGACATGCTTTGAAACTCTTGAGTACTCCCAAGCTCAATATCATTGCTCTCGGGTCTTCAAACAATGCCTATGTGTCTTCATAGCATTACGCTTTTTGCAGACGGATATATACGCTCGCCGTCGAGTTCACGGAGTACAGTTTTGAGGAAATTTCTTACTCGTACAACGCTCCTTCTCAGCAGCGCGGGTAGTTTGGTCTTTCTCTTAGCTTGATGTGCTCCTCGAATGTTATCTTGTACGCACGGAATCTCTTCATACGCTAGGACTTAGTTGCCCGCACACATAATAACCACGTGGCTAGGTGAGCGTTGCGCAGGGTAACAGAAACATCGGGCATAGAGTTCGGGGGGAAGTGATAGCGTTGGATGTCGGTCTACCAACTTGGATCTATACATTGAAGACACTGGGACTCCGAGGTACATTTCGACAACCGAAGTACCAAATCCGACAAGCCGTGCAACGTTAACAGGCAGTCGAGCGGTTCGACAGACACTGCTTAGTACAAACTCATTCAACACCGTGTTCTGCGTCAAACCCGAGAGCCCATGGGCGACGCAACCGTTATAAGCGGCATTAGCGCCCGCAATCAACATGCTCTCCACCAGCCCCGGGGCGGGATTGTGCCAGCTCACGCAGCACGTACTGCCGTTGGTGGTCTAACAGATCGAACGCGGTGAGACGCCGATGGTGGTGCCGCCGTTCGCGCTGAAGGCGGCGATGAGGTTGGAGCATGCTGGGGCGTTGGGAACGTTCCCGCCGTCGCAGGTAACGTCGTTGCTGCCACAGGCCCGTTCGTTCAGCTCAACGCTGCTCGTGTCCTCGGTGGCCGTTGGCGAAGCCATAGATGACAAGAGAGATCGTCAAGCCGTGCCGGAAGCGCTCACTCATTTGCATGAGATGGGATATCAAGAAGCCTTGAAGAAGGGAGACCACCGAAGCTGACCAACGAGTACGTTTTCTGAATAGTACTGCAGCCAATTACGGCAGTGCGTACTGCGAGAAGACGAAAGATGTCGACCGTTTCCCAAAGTCCATATGAGAGACGGTGCTGTCCCAGTGAAGAAGCGCAGTCCTAGTGATATGGCATCCAGACGCGCAGGACTCGAGAGGCGCTTCCATGCCGCTATTGAATGACGAGGCATCGTGCGCGGGTAGGTGAGACTCCGCAGCGTTCAGGCTCGAGCGACTGATCTGCGGAGTACAATAAGCAGTTGTTCGACATCTGTTCCAGGCGCAACACATAGACAGATGGTTCGTCAAGTGCAACACCGACCCTCAATGCGTAGGCGCTTGCACGACAGCGCGCTAGTTGTGCGCAGCTCCAGGAGGTGTGCGCTTCAAGGATACGACGTTCTATCTCTCTTGTATGTTTCGCAGAGGGGGAACACTGGTTCGAGGACCTTCGAGTTCGCGTGCTCTTGCTAATGATGGAAAGCGACCCAGGCCGTGCAAAGACTGCGCAATCCGCTGATGGCTAGCAACTTGAGTGCAGATGACTCATGACTCGGAATAGCAGACGCACGGCGGATGCTTCCAGCACAAGAAATAAGTAAGGGTACCGGAGAACGACGGCCAGCTTCGCTGTAGGCAGGGATCATCGAGTTGCATGGGATGTCTGGTTTAGAGAGAGAGGCGAATAACAACGAATATCGCAAACGGTTGAGTCGAACGAATGCGTAGAGTTCAGCGGCCGATACTTCTTCCCGCCAGGAGAGTCGCACTTGGTTGATTCCATTCCCAGTACTCTCCTGGGCCTACAGTTGTCACGCCTGAGAAGACCCATTGTCGAGCATATGGACCCCTCAACCTCACCAGTTCAACGAACGCGAGGCTAGAGAAAGACAGCATCCGACGTACAGAGAAGCAGATCCGAGTCGAACGTACATCGCACATGTGCCTGTGGCCGAGCGACACTACCGCATCTGAGGCGTCAAGCAGCCAATTATAGCCACTTGCTCTAAGCGTGCGCAGCTGTGGGTTTTCATGAAGAGTGCTTCTTGTAAAAACTTCCAACGGCCCAGCCAGAGAGAAGGCGACACGGCTACGAATGAGGAGAGCACTGGGCAGGAGAGCTTCGCGTCCTTCTGGCAATGTCACGCGCACGCAAGACGCTGAGGTGACTGTGCATTACTTCCTTCGCTAGAACTCTGGGAGTATCGAAACCTCTAGAAGTGTACCAGCGGGAGCGTCCATTGAGTCGGGAACCAGGCCATGCGCAGCGAGTAGCCTGCATCTCGTCTACGAGCAAGAACTTCGCAAACCAGCCCACATAGCAGGCAAGTTGGAGCGTCGAGTCGAGGCAAAGTCCAGACCTGCGGCGAATCAGATGTTCGGATTTGGCGGAGCGTCTGGCCAACCGACGGAAGGCGGGAGCAAAGGCGGGCCATTGAACTTTGCCCCGCTCGCCGTCGCCGTCAGAGTCGTTCCAGACGACCGTAACCGCATAATGTCGCTGCGCCTCGCCCTCCGCGCCGCCCGCCCCGTGCTCGCCCCGTCCAGCCTGCTGCGCCCCGCGGCGCCGGCGCTTGGACGTCGTTGGATGTCGAACGCGCACGCGCAGGAGTCGTTCGAGGAGTTCACCGCGCGCTACGTCTCGTTCTTCGACGGCGTCGAGGACCTGTTCGAGCTCCAGCGCGGCCTCAACAACTGCTTCGCCCACGACCTCGTCCCGGCGCCGTCCATCATCGAGGCCGCGCTCAAGGCCGCCCGCCGCGTCGACGACTACGCAACGGCCGTCAGGATATTCGAGGGCGTCCGCGAGAAGGTCGAGAACAAGCAGCAGTACCAGGCATATCTCCAGGAGCTCCAGCCCATTAAGCAGGAGCTTGGTGCGTCTACCATCGTTTACCTGGATCATACTGATGCTGGGCGCAGGCGTCGAGACGAAGGAGGAAATGTACGGCCAGACCCTATAGAACGAGCGACGCTAGACGTGGGAAGGACTAGTACGTCGTCCGCGCGAATTGCTCGCCGGCGCTGACTTGCCTAGAATTGCTGCTGCTACGATAGACAACGCTGCCGTGCCGTGTAATATCCCCCACCCACCCCGTCCGTCGCGCGCTGCTCAAAATCAATTC